>SJYV01037193.1:429279-452823 GCA_006410875.1 Neotragus pygmaeus | reverse complement strand
AAAGCAGAAATAGATGTTTTTCTGGACCTCTCTTGCTTTTTCCATGATCCAGCAGATGTTGGCAATTTGACCTTTGGTTCCTCTGCCTTTTCTAAAACCAGTCTGAACATCTGGAATTTCACAGTTTACACACTGCTGAAGCCTCGCTTGGAGAATTTTGAGGATTACTTTACTAGCGTGTGAGATGAGTGCAATTGTGCAGTAGTGTGAGCGGAGACTTTAGATTCAAGGACAATAAGAGAAGAAAGTGTTTCATTGTGGAAGGAAGAAAGGAAAGGATGAATGAAGGGGAATGAAAGAACAGAAGGACAAAAAAAGAGGGAATACTCTTGATTTGTGTCCCCAGAAAGATAATGTTGACATCATAGTTACTGATACTAATACCATCAATGTGCCCTTATTGGGCAATAGGGTCTTTGCAGATGTAATCAATTTAAGATGACTCTAGTATTCTTGCCTGGAAAATTTCATGGACAGAAGGAGCCTGGTGGGCTACATACAGTCCGTGGGGCTACAATGATTTTGACATGATCAAGTAACTGAACACATACTAGATTAGAATGGATATTAGAAGGGACACAAAGAGGTAATATAAGAAGCAAAAATTGGAGTGATAAAGCTGTAAGCCAGGAACTCAAAGGCTGCCCCAGGAATTGCTCTCAACCACCAAAGACTAGGGAGAGGCAAGTTAGGCCTAAAACTCAACAAGCAAACAAACTAAGATCATGGCATCCAGTCCCATCACTTCATGGCAAATAGATGGGCAAACAATGGAAATAGTAAGAGACTTTATTTACTTGGGCTCCAAAATCACTGCAGATGGTGACTACAGCCATGAAAATAAAAGACCCTTGCTCATTGAAAGAAAAGCTATGACCAACCTAGACAACATATTAAAAAGCAGAGACATTGCTTTGCTGATAAAAGTCCACCTAGTCAAAGCGGTGACTTTTCCAATAATCATGTATGGATGTGAGAGTGGGAAAACAAAGAAAGCTGAGTGCCGAAGAATTGATGCTTTTGAATCCTTGAGTCCCTTGGACAGCAAGGAGATCAAACTAGTCAAACCTAAAGGAAATCAACCGTAAATATTCATTAGAAGGACTGATGTTGGAGCTGAAGCTCTGATACTTTGGCCACTTCACATGAAGAACTGACTCCTTGGAAAAGACCCTGATGCTGGGCAAGTTTGAAGGCGAGAGGAGAAGGGGATGACAGAGGATGAGATGATTGGATGACATCACCGACTTAATGGACATGAGTCTGAGCAAGCTCCAGAAGCTGGTGATGGACAGGGAAGCCTGGCATGCTGCAGTGGGCAAGGTTGCAAAGAATCAGACATGACTGAACAACTGAACTGAAGGTAGAATTACTCCCCAGAGCCTTCAGAAGGAGCATGGCCCTGAGGACAACTAGATTTCAATCTTCCAGCCTTCAGGATTGTGAGAAAATTAATTTCTGTTGAGTTAAATCACTAAGCTTGTGATAGTTTATCAAGCAGCATCAAGAAACTAAAATAGCAATAGAGGAATATCAAGTTGACATTCACAGCACATCTACATTAACATAAAATGTATTTTTCCAGGGAAGAATAAAAGTTTTTACTCAATCACTTGTATGCAATCTTGTATCATTTTGTTCTAGTAACTGACTTTCTTCCCCTAACTTCAAATCTCTTACATTTTATGTGAATTTTAAAATAGAAACTCCTGCCTTGAAATAAAACTCATAGTGTAAACTAAACTACTTAAGGAACTCAGGCAGGAAAGCATGAATTCTTATTCTCTTGATACTAAATACATTTCTTTCCTTTCTTATATCATTCATACCACATTTCATAGACTTTATGAAGACCCATGCTTTTTGAATGTGCTAAGGAAGCATTAAAGTATGAAATGATCTTATCAGAAATAACAATGATTATGGATTTCTTTGATATTGCCTCTCTCAGAAGGAACTAAAATTGTGTGTAATCACAGGAATGACTGGTGTTGAATATGAATGGTAGTAGAAAAGAAACTAATTTACTTTTTAAAAATTTACATCAAGAGCAATAGTCATTTTTTAAAAGTAGTTTGTTTCTCGTTATCAGTGAAATGCATACCCACTCAATTACAGTTTGGAAATCCAATAAGGACTGAGAATAAAGTGATGATCATTCACAATNGAAACTAATTTACTTTTTAAAAATTTACATCAAGAGCAATAGTCATTTTTTAAAAGTAGTTTGTTTCTCGTTATCAGTGAAATGCATACCCACTCAATTACAGTTTGGAAATCCAATAAGGACTGAGAATAAAGTGATGATCATTCACAATTCCTACCACTCAAAAACAAACAAAAAATCCTACCATTATCATTGGAGAGTTTCTAGTACTTTATTCTACGCACATACTTTGTTGTGGTGGTTTAGGTCATGTTGTATTAATATATTCCCTTTGGAGCCCTGGTTTTCACCTACAACATTGCAGTCTAAGAATTTTTCCATATCACAAAAAAATTTGAAATTACCTTTAATAGTGCAATAATATTCTATGACATGGGCTCTTAGAATTTATTTTTAGTCTAATACACGTACGATTTTTATATTGCTAAACATGCTATGATGAATATATACAGATATTTCATTGTCTATGTGTTTGATTATTTCTTAAGATGTAGAATCATTGCATCAAAAATGATCTGTGAATGACAATTATATTAACATTAAAAATGAAAAGCAAAAATATGGAACATATAACTGTTATTTTGAGAATCAAAGCAAATGTGTATGTCCTAACATTTTCTGAGACTTAATGTTAAAACATCAGCTCTGATTAAAGAAAAATTTCTGTACAAAGGGCTAAGTTACTCCCCCACTGCATCTCAGAATGGCAAGACAGAATATTCTGAAATTGATAGGCACTATGTGATGAAGCATTGTCATTTCAGTTCCCTTCAGTTCAGTCACTCAGTCATGTCCGACTCTTTGGAACCCCATGAACTGCAGAACACCAGACTTCCCTGTCCATCACCAACTCCGAGAGTTTGCTCAAACTGATGTCCATCAAGTCAGTGATGCCATCCAATCATCTCATCCCCTGTCATCCCCTTTCCTCCTGGGTTCAATCTTTCCCAGCATCAGGGTATTTTCCAATGAGTCAGTTCTTTGCATCATGTGGCCAAGTACTGGAGAGTCAGCTTCAACATTAGTCCTCCNGGTGGGGACAAGACCTCCTGAGGGCTGGACCCGGGAAGAATGCTGCCTGCAGACAAGAGGGTCAGTCCTCCCTGATCCTGGAAGCCTCTCCTTCTTGTCCTCTGGGGACCCTTGCTCCCAGCACACTTCCTGCAGCCTCAGCAACCTGTTTCTATTTTTTCCCTGGTGCAGCTCATTCCACCGCACCCGCGTGAGCCTGTGTGCCAAATGCCTCCCCTCGCTCTGGTGAAGAGAGCGTGTGAGGGAGGGAGGAGTGGCCACGTTTGCCTCGGCCCCTGTGCCCCTGGGCAGAGGGGAGGCTGGGGGAGAGGACGGCAGAGCCCCGAACTCATCAACCAGTTGTGAACATGCCAGTCTGGGCTTGGTCCAGCGTGCGTGCCAGCCATTCCCTGCACGTGGCCAGCTGGGCCGGGTCCCTGGCACAGGGAGCAACCCCCGCACCCTGCCCGGAGAAGCAGGGTGCCCAGAGGAGGGGCCCCAGGGTGGCTCGTGAGCAGCTGGAGTGACAGCATGTCTGGCCAGCCTCTCCTGTGACACAGGCTCTAGTTTTCGTGGAAAAGACAGAGGGAGATGCCTTCTGTTCCGAGGTATGGGAAGACGAAGAGGGCTCTGCCTTTGGGGGCTTCCAGACCAGGCTGGAGACTGAAGGAAAGTCAGTGGCTTTGAGGGGAAGATTTCCGTGCCAACGACCCTCTTCCCAGGAAGATGTCTGATTGGCCAGCTAGCCACCATTCTCTATAGAGTTACCTACTGGGTGAACCATGTGAGGAAACGCCAGACACCCTCCCGCCTCCAGCCTTTCTGGTTGCCTCTGGCTGGGGCCCCAACCCCTAGTCTTATCCACTGCAGCGGGTCAGGCAGGTAGTTTTGCTGAGCACATGGCGTGAACCATAACACCTTTATGCAGAAAGAACTATCTGGGGGTCACTTTCTTCCAAGGGAGAAATACCCTTGGGAGAGGCAGGCCCCAACAATCCTGGGGATAAAGGTCAGCGGGAAAGCACAGAAGGAAGCCGTGATGACAATCCAAAGCGCCACGTCTGCTGCTGGACAGGATGTTCATTCTGGTGCTTGTGAGGGCCTCCCTCAGTGCTGGGGTCAGGGAAGTCCTCTGGCGAACAAGGACACCTAAGGTGATGCCTGCAGAAAGGTGGTTAAGTGAGGTGGTGGCTATTGGGAAGAGTCTTCCAGGTTGTGGGGATAGCAGGGGCCAGGTCTCTGAGGCAAGAGTGATGATGGTGCTTTCTAGAGAAGACTCCTCAAGCAGGTGGTAAAGAGGGAGGGGGCCACAGAGATAAGCAGAAGCCACTCGCAAAATGCCTGCATGTTTTGTGTTTTTATACCCGTCTTCAGTCAGAATTTTCCTCAGCCTCCAACTCCAGCAGGAAACCCAGTGGGAAATAGTCACTTCCTGCCCTTAGATAGGAGAAAACAAAACCCCAGCAATTTCTGCTTCATCCCCAATGTCAAAGGTGACTCTTGCGGTTGGGGTATACAGGATACATGACTTTCTCTTTTACAAACACTGCTTATTGCTTTTCCATTTATAAATGTATATGTATTCAACATAGAAAACTAAAAAGAAGAAAATGAAGTCACGTGTAATCCCTTCATCTGGAGCTTATTGACATCAACCTTTTGCATTTTTTCCTTTTGTCTTCTTTTTTGTTGTTACATAGTTGAGTTAAAACTATATATACAATTTTATTACCTGCCTTGTTCCCTTAACATAAGTATGTTCCCATGTTGTTAAAAAAGGCTTCATTTTTAACCTCCCTGGTAATTTTGTGTGTGAATGACTTCCTTACTTTACTGTATGTTTGAGCTTTTTATTTTGTAATTTTCTTGCTTCTAATTGTGGCCTTTTCTTTCATGCCTAAAGAAATTCCTTTAGCATGTGTTGTAAAGCTGGTTTGGTGGTACTGAATTCTTTCAGCTTTTGCTTGTCTGTAAAGCTTATGATTTCTCTGTGAAATCGGAACAAGAGACTTGATGGGTAGAGTAGTCTTGGTCTTAGGTTTTTTCCCCTTTTCATCACTTTAAATATATCATGCCACTCCCTTCTGGCCTGCAGAGTTTCTGCTGAAAAAAATCAGCTAATGACCTTATAGAGATTCCCTTGTATGTTATTTATTGCTTTTCCCTTGCTGCTTTTGATATTCTCTCTTCATCTTTAGTTTCTGTCATTTTGATCACAGTGTGTGTTGATATGTTCCTCTTTAGCTTTATTCTGTATGGGACACTCTGCACTTCCTGTTTCCTTTCCCAGGTTAGGAAAGTTTTCAACCATTAGGTCTTCAAATATGTTCTCATGCTCATTCTGTCTCCTCTCCTCCTTCTGGGACCCCTATAAGGTTAACATTAGTCTGCTTGTCCCAAAGGTCTCTTGAACTGTCCTCATTTCTTTTCATTCTTTTTTCTGTTCAGTGGCAGTGATTTTGATTATTCTGTCTTTCAGCTCACTGATCCATTCTTCCATATCAATTAATCTACCATTGATTCCTTCTAGAGGCGGCTATGGGCTCAGGAGGTTTAATGTTTTTTGTTTTAATATTGGATTTGGGCTTCCCTGGTTCCTCAGACGGTAAAGAATCTGCCTGCAATATGGGAGACCTTGGTTTGATCTCTGGGTCAAGAAGATTCCCTGGAGAAGGGAATGGTTACCCATTCCAGTATTCTTGCCTGGAGAATTCCATGGGACAGAGGAGTCCAGTGGGCTACAGTCCATGGTGCTGCAAAGAGTCAGACACGACTGAGAGACTAACACTTTTTCACTATTATAGTTGATTTATAGACTTCACAGGTAGCTCAGTGGTAAAGAATCCACTTGCCAATGCAGGAGACGCAGGAGACTGGGATTCGATCCCTGGGTCTGGAAGATCCCCTGGAGGAGGAAATGACAATCCACTCCAGTATTCTTGCCTGGAGAATTCCATGGACAGCGGATCCTGGTGGGCTACAGTCCACGGGGTCACAAAAAGTTGGGCACAACAGAGCATGCACTCATATTTGATTTACAATATTGTGTTAGTTTCAGGTACACAGCAAAATGATTCAGTTATACATACACTTCTATCCATTCTTTTTCAGATTCTTCCCCAAACTCCTAATTTATCCCTCTTCCCCAAACCCTTTGGTAAGTATAAGTTTGTTTTCTATCTATGAGTGTGTATTGTAAATAAATTCATGTGTATCATTTTTAGATTCTACATATAAGTGATGTCATATGATATTTGTCTGTCTCTGACTGAATTACTTCACTTAGTGTAAGTCTTTAGGCAGCCTGTTGCTGATGGGTGGGACTGTGTGCCCACCAGTTAGTTGTCTGGCCTGAGGCCCCCATCACTGGCATCTGCAGGCGGCTGGGCGGGGCAGGTCTGGGTATTAACGTGGAGAGGGAGGAGCCTCCGCAATGGCGCCTGCCAGCATTGGCTTCACGCGGTAGAAGAAGCTTCCTGGGATGCACTGCTGCCTTCGCCACCTCTCCAGGAGACTCTCCAAGACCAGCAGGTAGGTCTGGCCCAAGCACCTATCAAATGACTGCTTTTGTCCTGGGACGTGTGGCATTTGGTGTGCATTTCCCCCAGACACCTGGGCTCCTGAAATCAAGCTCCGACGGCCTTCAAAGCCTAATGCCCTGGGGGCTCGTCTTCCCCGTGCTGGGGAGCCCCAGGGGCTCAGAACCGTCGTTCCTGTGGTTCCTGTGGGGAACCGTTGCAGAAGTGGGGAATGTTCTGTCCTGGGACTTGCAGGAGTCCTTAGGAGAGACCACCAAGTGAGGGTCCTTGTCTTCGTGCGTGAAAGAAGTCAAGAGAGAGCCAGAGACAAGCAAAAGCGAGTTTATTTAGAAGGATGCATGCTGAATGCATGCAGAATTAGGCAGAATTAGGACTGGCTCAGAAAGTGAGAGTGGCCCCAGAGCACAGGGTCCTTGTTTTTTAGGGACTGTGTAACTTCATTTGCTAAAAGAGTGGGAGGAATATTCTTGTTCTTTCGGGGAAAGGTGGAGATTTCCCAGGATTTGGGCCACTGCTCACTTTTTGACCTTTTGTGGTTCCTCTCGGGACTGTTGTGGCATAAAAGAGAGAGATTTTAGTATTACAATAAAGGTATGATGAGCTAAAAGTCAGTGACCCAACTATTCTCGAAGCCACCTTGGTTTCAGCTGGTTCCAGCCAGTCTTTATTGAATCCCAACACTGGGCCTCCTCTTCATTTATCTAGCACTTGTATCCTGCTGCCTCCCCTCCTGTCTCGTTCTCCCCGCAGAGATTTTACTCCCGTATTCTTATGGGAAGCAGAAGGGCAATGGGCTGTCGTTTGAACCCACTTCAGGGCTGAGCACGGTGGTTGATGCTGCCTGTCAGGGAGTAAAACCCTCTGGATGCCTAGCCTAGGGAGTCCCAGGGGCAGGACAGCTCCTTGTTTCGAGGTGGAGTGTGGTATGGGCTGGAATCCTTGCAGAGCCATCATTTGACATGAAACTGTTGTAACCTGGAAGACATCAACGTCACCAGGAGGTTAAAGAGGCAGGGGGGAGGAGGAGTAGGAACATGACCGTGAGTGGGCCCAGGAGGGGCAGGAGCCGCATAAGGCTAGGGAGGGCGCTCTCCGTGTGGACCTGATGGTGTTAGGGCCGGACCCCTGGCTGCCGCCGTGTAACTCTGATGTTTGTTCATAAATCTTTCCAATGTCCATCTCCATCTGGGCTGAATTACTGACATAGGTACAGGAGGTTTTGTTTATGACTGCTCACACCCCACCCTGGTCAGCCAGCAAGTAATCCAAGGCCAATCTATTGTCTATAACCACACTGGCCAGTGAGTTTAAAGAAGGCGAAAGTCTATTCCTGGCATTTCCGGTGGTCAGGCTAGGCTCTCTAAAGTGTTGGTTATATTTCCTAGGTTACCTCACAATAGGTAAAGCCTCTCCATGGAGCTGCCAGTCCTGTTCCTGCCAGTATTAATCCAGTGACCTTCCTGGGCTGGCACTGAGTATCACTATGTACTGTGACTGTGAGTGGGGCCACTGTCCCAGTGTCCTGGCTCCATTGTGCCTTACATTATTAGTAAAAGGATAAGCAGTTACACAGGGGCCAAATTTCCTCTGGGATGCTCTTGCCTTTGGGCCCTCGTTCTGGGGAGTGCCACATATGCAGGCATATCCTGAAGGTGCAGTAAGAGATCTGGGAACAGAAGACTTTAATAAGCAAGCAGCCATCCAGATCAGAAGGGACAGGTCATGAACTCAGTGAGGGGACAAGTGCCCAATAGTATGTTGAAAAGAGTTAAGTCTGGGAGTATTCCACACCCTTTGGCTTGGATGAGATGGTGGGTACAAAAGGGCTTTACCACCCCTTCCATAAAGTCCCACAATTTTCTGTCCAATCCATCCCTGTCCTGTAGGCACCTTGGGCCTGGGCTTCACTGTGAGCACACAGAAAGGAGGCAGGCATTCATGAGAATGCAGCTTGGGTCTGGGTTCCAAAACACTGTGGTCATCTTACCATCCGGCAACCAGGCATTGTTCCAAAGAGGCTCACCACAGCCTAGAAAGCCATAAGTGTAGTGACGTCAGAAGCATGACTGGTTTTCTGGATGACAAAAGTAGCCATGATTAATGGAAAAGTTATGTCATATTTTTTAAAAGAGTTAAATGTGGCAAGATATCAGGCCTGATGGAAATATTACCCATTGAGCTCATATTGGTACATGTGTGTGTGTGTGTATGAGGGGGGGGAGGGTTGTTTTCATGTGTTTGAACTGGTAAAGCTCTTCTATAAAATTTTTTTTTGGGGTAGTACAATGTTATATTAGTTTCAGTGTACAGCAAAGTGATTCAGTTCTATGTATACATATATTCATTCTTTTTCTGATTCTTTACCCATCTAAGTTATTAAAGAATAATGAGTTCTCTATGCTATATAGTAGGTCTTTGTTTGTTTTCTGTTTTATATATAGTAATGAGTATATGCTATTATCAAGCTCCTAACTTATCCCTCCCCACTCCTGACATTCCCCCTTTGGCACCCACAGATTTATTTTTGAAATCTGTGAGTCTGTGGTAAAGCTCTTGTGGTATGTACCTATTTGTATCTGTAATGACGATTGTAAGCCATGGCAGACCATGTTTTCATGGCAGACCCAACAATTAACTAGTTTTTCTCTCCGGTGACTATTTTAGGTATGTTTAATAAAGCATTTTTTTCCCCCATTCCTCCTGGGTTGAGGACCATTGTCAGAAGTTCTGCTAGGAGTATTATGGCTTTTGACATTGTATTACTTTATTTTTTCTTTCACACGCAGCAAAGAAGATGTTTATCAGGGTGAGGGGATTCTGAAAAGTGGCAGAATAAGAGCATGGTGGTCGGAAATGCTAGGGTGACTAGACCAAGCCACCTTGGCCACATGAAGGCACTTCCTGGTGCTCCTGAGTAGGTAGCATCTTCCACGGGCTCACGTGGTAGGGTGCCTCTGGTTGCTATTGGGACTTACACAGACTTTATTCTAGACAGACGTACCCAACTAGTGACTCTCCTAGCTTGACAGCAGTTGGATTGCTTAGTTACCCTTGACACGGTCCCTTCCATCGTGGCTGTAGCTGGTCCTCAGGGGGCCCTTCCTTCCAAGTTTTTAGCAGGACAGGTCCCCTGACTGGATGGAGACCTCGACCTTTTCCTTTCACAGGCATGGGGGCAGCACTTTGTTTCTGTACTCTTGGAGGGCCCTTTGAGCTTGGCTCAAGCTGAGCAATTTGGGCATCCACTTTGGGGGCTTCCTCATCAAAGAAGAGATCTGAAGTAAAAAAGGGTCATGTCTAACAGGCTGAGTTTCAAAATTTCCTCTGGGCCCATCCTAGTCCATAGAAGGACTACAGGGAGGAGGGATACCCTGGTTTCTGAAGCCTTTTGACATAGTTTAGCGAGTGTTCTTTTTAGAACATGACTTGCTGTTTCAACCTTGCCACCTCCAGGAGGGTGGAGGCAGTAGTTAATACCCAGAACTGAGGCAGCTTGTTGGGTCACCTTGGCAGTGAAGGGATGTCCGTCATCACTCTGCAGACTTTTTGGTAACCTGAATTTTGAAATTATCTTTTTAAACAGAAATTTGGATACTTTTATTGCCTTTTCATTTCTAGCAGGGAAAGCTTCTCACTATCCTATAAAGGTGTCTATGAATACCAATAGGTATTCCCATTTGGGAATACCATTCTCGTTCCCATTTGAGGGCATTTGGGTCAAGTCTGTTCACCAGTCTTCCCTTGGATANATCTCTAATTTTCTTGAAGAGATCTCTAGTCTTTCCCATTCTATTGTTTTCCTCTATTTCTTTGCATTGATTGCTGAGGAAGGCTTTCTTATCTCTCCTTGCTGTTCTTTTGAACTCTGCATTCAATTGGGTATGTCTTTCCTTTTCTCCATTGCCTTTTGTGTCTCTTCTCAGTCATTTGTAAGGCCTCCTCAGACAACCGTTTTGCCTTTCTTTTTCTTTGGAATTATCTTGATCACTGCCTCCTGTACAACGTCACAAACTTCCGTCCATAGTTCTTCAGGAACTCTGTCTATCAAATCTAATCCCTTGAATCTATTTCTCAACTTCCACTGTATAGTCATAAGGGATTTGATCTGAATGGTATAGTGGTTTTCCCTCCTTTCCTTCATTTAAGTCTGAATTTGGCATCTTCCATTAATTTAGGAAACACCATTACACATGGAACTCCTTGGGAGCTTGCCATTAAAATTACAATTGAAATTGGTTCTCCCTTCTCTTGCTCTCTGTGAGCCACTTTGGTGAGATGACTAAATTATTTGTCCAGGAGGAAATATGGATATGGGTATATAATTAACTAGGGATTTTCATTTCCATTGAGGAATGTTTTTAATTATAATCCTTAGGTGATCCTTTTGCAAACAACATAATATGTTCAATTTGTAGATATATGAATGACCTTCGACAAATCATTTGGCACTTCAGCTTCCTATGTGTAAAACACTAAGAAAACGATTTGTGAGATGCAAATGAGGAAAATGTGAAAGTACAGACTTATTTTTAATGATATCATTATTACCACTATAAACAAGTAACTGATTATCATAATATGAATATTTAGGTTTGCCAGATTTTGAAAATTTTATCTACTGAAATACTACATCCAAAATTGTGTTTCCCAATTTCCTCCCTGAAGTCTTACATTAAGAGCAAAGAAAGTGTGAATAATGTATCAGTTTTACTTTGAAGTTCATAAAATTTTTATGTGAGAAAAATCACTGAAGCAGTACTTCAGGGATATTACATTCTGGACTACTGTTAATAACTTGTGTGGAGTATTGGAATATTCAACTAATATAGCATATCAAATCCATAATCATTGCCAGAGGGGTTGTCAGAGTATTTTTTTCTCCATCAATTTAATAAAGTTGACCAAAAAGGGCAGAATTCATAACACATCACGGATCAGACTTTCTATTCCCCTGTAAAAAATATTTTTTAAAGAATTTAGTAGTTTGCTTTCAATCTGAAATAATAGAATATCTATCTGCTTTTTGGAAATTTTAGACAATTTAAGACAAGATTTAACATAAACTAGAAGCCATCAATTAAGAAATACCTTTTGCAGAAAACATTGATAACTTATGTAATTTGACTGTTTTAAACATAAAAAGAGTCTACTATGCTGGCAAACAAACAAGAATAATTTTTTTCAAAGAAGATTTTATCAGAAAAAGAAGTGTTGCTATTTTTTTTAATGGCAACTGTTTACAGTGACAGAAACTTTTAAATCGGCTACTTAAGCTTTAGCTGTTATAAAAAGATCATTAGTAGCAAGTTTAACAAATAGTGATCCCAACTATTCTGATTTCAATTATGACACAATTTTAAAACTCTTTCCAACAATCTTCATCTTTTTTTTCTCTTTTTTTGTTTATCATGTATACTATTCTTCCATTATGTAATTTTGATATTTATTTTGACACAGCTGATATTCTAAGTTGAAATTTTTAAATAAAATTCTTTAAATTGAAGCTTACAACTTTCTACCCTTTGATTTGTTTTATTCCCCACTGTCCATAAAGAAAAAATGAAAAACAAGAGTCTACTCAGTTTTATATCCCATATTTCCCACCCACTATTGTTACTGCCTTTAAGCAAGCAAATCAGGGGCAACCTTTGATCATTTTTCTTTCATCTAACTTGGCTAAATTTATTTTTCCCTGAGGAAACTTCTGAAATGTATTCCTTTCTCCATGAAGCAATTGCTGGGAAATTGTCACATATATTTTAATGTGACCATTTTGATTTTTGAAAATTTTTCCTTCATGCCATGTATGCTATCAAACTTCAGGGTGGTTAAAATATATATGTATAAATAATTTTCCCATTAAAGTCATCATTTAATTCACTCACATTCAGTCTTTCAGACTGCATAATTATTGCATTTTTTTCATTCTTGCGTACTAAGTCACTTCAGTCATGGCTGACTCTTTGTCACCCTAAAGACTGTAGCTCCCCAGGTTTCTCAGTCCATGGGATTCCTGAGGCAAGAACACTGAAGTGAGTTGCCATGCCCTCCTGCTGGGGGCATCTTCCTGACCTAGGGACGGAACCTGCAGCAAATTCTTTTAAGACTGAGCCACCAGGGAACCCCTTTTCATTCTTGTTTTTAATTGTACTCCCACTATTCAGTTTTTGTGATTAGTTTATTTGCTGGTTTTGTTTTTCACTCATATGTATCCCCTTTCCACTGTTCATGTCTACTTACTTATTCCTACTGTAAAAATAAAGGAAGATAAATTAGATGATACAAACTAACTCTATTTAACACTTCATGAAGTGTACAGTCTCTTTTCAGAGATCTGCTGAATAGGGTAGAAGGCAAAAAACTCTTACAGGATAAACAAAGAAAAAGAAGCAACAAATCGAAAGAATCTGATTGGCTGGGGCCACACAGACATCTTTGTTTGGTGTAAGAAGGAGCAAGGAAATAAATTTAGAGCCCAGAGTTGGCTTGGCATTTGGGGATCAGTTGTATTGATACCTTGTGTTTCTGGTCAAGTAGAGAATTTACAGTAACTCGGAGATTATCTAAGTTTTAGTTGGCTGATGAGACACCTCAGCTGGAACAGCTCCATTTTAAGTCTAGAAATTTATTTCAACACGACTGAGACACATTGGAAATTAAGCAGACCCGAAAATTCTCCTAAATAATTTTCATCACTTAATTCATTTCATCAAAATACAACCAGCAACAGCCCAGATAATTTCCTGAAGTCCAAGTGTTTTCTTTGCTTTTAAGGAAATTGCAGTTTAACTTAACATTTGGTTTTACACCTCCGGCATCACACTTTATTCTTTCCTCTCTCTAGCCTAGGACTCAGTTATGAAGCAGGCTCTCTCAACTTTTAACTGAGGTGTGTAGTCTAAATTTTTGCTTTTTTCAGTTAGTCTTTTTGTTGCAGGAAGGGGGACCCCTTGCAGGGCCTGAGATGGGCACTTGTCTAACACTCAGAGATGAATTGTCCAAGGAGACGTGCTGACAAAGAAGAGATTTCATTGGGAAGGGGTGCCTGGGTGGAGAGCAGCAAGGTGAGGGAGCACAGGAGAAATGCCCTGCTTTACGGCTTGCAGTCTTGGGTTTTATGTAATTGGATTGGTTTCCGGATTGTCGCGGGCCAGTCACTCTGACTCAAGTACTTCCTAAAGTGTGTGCGTGACTCAGCCAAGATGGATTCCAGCGAGGAGGATTCTGGGAGGTGAGTAGGACATATGGACTGGCACCTCATTTTGACCTTTCTTGAATTCTTCTGGTTAGTTAGCATAGCTTGTTACTTCCACATTCCTACAGGACCTCCTGTCTAAGATAGCTCATACAAGTGGTTACTATGATGCGTGGCCAGAGAAAGAGGTTTCAGTCTGCGGTTCCTCTAACATTTTAACACGAGACTGTGCTTCCCCATAGGAATGGTTTCTGGAAAGAATCCTTTGAAATCTAGGGTGGACCTCAAAACCCTTATTTCATCCTGTCATGTAGGTACTGGTACTACTGTTGTACTTAATTTTGTGACATTAATTCCCAGAGAAAACACATTGTTTTAGTGTCGGCCCCTCGGGGTAGGCATTTGCAAGATGGCAATGAGAATAGTGCCTATTTAATAGGATTATTGTGAAAATTAAATGAAGAATCTATGCATAGGTACAGATACAAGTAGGAGGTTTCTGGAGGAATCTGGGAAACTTCCTTATTGCTCTTCAAGACCAAATGATTTTTTTTTTTTAATTACCAAACCCTGCTGATACATCCAGTGTCTGATTTCTTATTAAAATACAAAAAGGTATTTGGGCAGACTATATACAAAATTTTTAAACTAATTTTTATTGGAGTATAGTTGCTTTACAATGTCATGTTAGTTTCTACTGTACAGCAAAGTGAATCAGTTACACGTATATATATTTCCCCTCTTTTTAAGATTTCCTTTCCATTTACATCACTACAAGGTACTGAGAAGAATTCTTAAATGGAGGAAGTCAACTTTCTCCATCACTGACCTTGAATAAGAAACTGTATGGCACTGACTGTTTCTGAGAGCAGTCTTATAACTACGAGCTCTACCTGAACCTGGCATTAGGAAAGGAAGAAGTGAGAGACAGAAAGAATCTTGTTCCCTAAAAGACACTGTTTAACTGCTGACTCAAGCAATTCTGAAATCCACCGTAGTTACAAACACACTGTTTATCGTGGTCCATGTGCAGGTTGTAAAAGAATTTCCAGACATGAGATAGCATGAAGGGAGAATGGTTAGTAGAGGTGGGGGGTGGGGGGGGGGCGTCACTGTCAGAACAGCAGGCCGGCTTCCTGATCGCAAGGGCCAGGGGACCAGGAACGTGGGTCATCTGCCTGTGCTTACATGCTTTGTTCTCAGTTGTTTCAGTCGTGTCTGACTCTGTGTGACACTATGGCCTGTAGCCCACCAGGCTCCCCTGTCCTTGGGGATTCTCCAAGCAACAACTGGAGGNCCCCCAGTTTCTTCAGGTGTATAAGATGGCATCGCTGGGAAGGCTGCCTGTCAGGTCTGAGAGCTGCAGTTTGTAGGACCGGGTGTTCGTGGCTGCAGCCTTAGAGACCTTGTTGGCCGGGGCATTTCTCCTTGAAGGAGGTATGGCCCCTTTGGGGACGCCTGCCATGCATGACTGCACCCTCCTCTGGAGGCAGACCTCTTTAGGAGTTCTGGGATTTGTGCCTGGTGTTTCATAGAGACACACATTCTTTGGCTGTCAGCAGTCCCCTTGCTTTCCATATGGCAGCATGGGTGTGTAGCACTAGGAAACCATACTTGAAATCAGTATGTATATTGATTCTTAATCCTGTTCCTAGCTGGAGTGCTCTGGTCAAGGTAATTGACTCAGCCATTTGGGCATAAATGTAAGAAGGTAGAGCTCAAAAATTGTCTGCAGGCTGACTATGACACACATAGTCAGCCTTTCTAACCCTTTCATGTATGAAACTGCTTCCATCAGTAAACCATTTGGCGTAGGGACTGGTCAGGAGCTCACTGTTGAGATCAGGCCTACTGAGTAAACTTGTTCAATAGTCTCCATGCAGGAGTGAACAAGGAATACTTGGGGTGGGGCTCTGGCATTAGAGTTGCTGGCTTTCGAACTTGGCGAACCTTAAGTGTTTGATGCCTGTGGGACTAAGTAGGAGGGCTTGCTTTATGTGTTTATGAAGTAAAGTTATTTTACAATGTTGTGTTAGTTTCTGGTATATAGCAAAGTGATTTAGCTATACATATATATATTTTTTCATTTTCTTTTCCATTATGATTTATTATAAGATATTGAATATAGTTCCTTGTGCTATTCAGTAGAACCCTGTTGTTATCCTATTTTATATATCATAGTTTGTATCTGCTAATCCCAAACTTCTGGTTTATTCCCACTCCTATCCCCCCATCCCCTGCCTTTCCCCTTTGGTAACTGTGAGTGAGTCTGCTGTGAGTCTGTTTCTGTTTTATAACTAAGTTCATTTGTATCATAGTTTAGATTCCACATATAAACCATATTATATGATGTTTGTCTTTTTCTGACTTACTTAGTATGACAATTTCTAAGTCCATCCATGTTGTTGCAAATGGCATTATTTCATCTTTTGTATGACCAAGTATTATTCCATGACACACACCCCCACATCTTCTTTATCTATTTATCTGTCAGTGGACATTTAGGTTGCTTCCATGTCTTTAACTACTGTAAATAGTGCTGGTATGAACATTGGGATGCATGTATGTTTTCAAAATAGAGTATTCCAGGAGTGGAACTGCTGGATCATATGGCAACACTAAGCTTAGTTTTTTAAAGGAACCATCATACTGTTTTCATAGTGACTGCACCAATTTACATTTCCACCAATAGTGCAGAAGAGTTCTCTTCTCTCCACACCCTCTCCAGCACTGATTACTGTAGACTTTTTAATGAGGGTTATTCTGATTCACGTGAGGTGATAACCTCATTGTAGTTTTGATTTGCAGGAGGACTTGGTATTTAGCCCCTGTGTTGGGTTTCCCAAACTTAGTGAAAACCCTTTACCCTCTCTATGAGAGACAGGAGCGGGGGATTCACTGGTGGCTCAGATGTTAAAGAGTCTACCTGCAATGCGGGAGATCTGAGTTCAATCCCTTTGTTGGGAGGATCCCCTGGAGAAGGAAATGGCAACCCACTCCAGTATTCTTACCTTTAAAGAACCCATGAATGAAAGAGCCTGGCGGGCTACAGTCTGTGGAGTTGCAAAGAGCTGGACACGACTGAGTGACTTCACTTGGTATTTAAGCAGTCGCCACCGGTGCCTTTTTGCTTCTAGGACTCCTGTACCTGGTGAGGGGTTAGGACTTCAGTGATTGTTCCAGGGAGAACTTACTTACTGACTTCTTCTACTAGCAGAGCAGCGGCAGTCCCTGCTCTAAGACACCCTAGCCATCCAGTGGCCATCTGATCAAGCTGTTTTGAGAAATGAGCTACTGGTCTAGGGAGGTCCCCCAGTTTTTGGGTGAGGACACCAGTCTCTCATAGAGTAAGTTTGGGAAATCCAACACAGGGGCTAGGAATGCCTGTTGGCAGTTTTCATCCAAGTTGAGAGGTTTGTGGTCACCTCCTTTTAGAGCCTCATAGAGAGGCTTTGCTATAAGCCCGAATCCAGGTATCCAGATCCTGCAAAATCCTGTCATCCACACAAAGGCCCTCAGCTGGCTCTTTGTCTGGGTCCAGGGGTTGGAGAGAGTTGGGAGGTTATAATGGCTTCCTTTTGGTCCTTGGTTACAGTCTCCTTTTCCCAGTGAAAAGTGAAAGTGTTAGCTGCTCAGACGTGTCTGACTTTTTGCAACCCCATGGACTGTAGCCCACCAGGCTCCTATGTCCGTGGGATTCTCCAGGCAAGAATACTTGAGTGGGTCGCCGTTTCCTTCTCCAGGGAATTTTCCTGATACAGGGATTGAACCTGGGTCTCCTGCACTGCAGGCAGATTCTTTACTGTCTGAGCCACCAAGGAAGCCCAGAGTTGAGCACATACCCTGGGTACTTAACTTGTTGGGAGGAATCTGAGCCTTGTGAGGAGATGCTCAATATTTTTGTTCCCCTAGGAAGCTAAGGATCTGAATGATGCTTTTATCTGTCTTCCTTAGTAGGATTAGAAATTAGGAGGTCATCCACATACTGTAGGAGAGACCCATTTACCAGTTGTAATTCTCTTAATTTGTTTGCTAATATATTTCCAAACAGGAGGGAAACCCTGAAACCCTGGGGCAGGTGAAGTATTATGAGGGTCTGCATCTGTCCACTCCAAAAGAGATACTGGGAGTCTGGCTGCAGGGGAGTGCAAAAGAGGCATCCTTTAGGTCGAGCACTGTAAATATTTGCATTTTCTGGAACCAGGGTCAGCATGACATGTGAATTAGGAACTGCAGAGTGAACTAGGACCACTGCCTCATTACTGCCCTCAGGTCTTGAACAAACAAACCCGTATTTTCCACTTTGCTTTTTTATGGGCAGAACAGGGTATTACACAGAGATCGGCAGGGTCATAACAGCCCATGTTTTTAAAACTTGGCTTATTAAAGGCTGGATACCTCATTGGCCCTTGGGCTTCAAGGGGTACTTGTTATCCACCAGTGATCAGCATTGGTTTTAATGAAATCTGAGCTAAGGGCAGATTGCTGGGTTTGCCAGGAACCTCTGTGTCCTAGAGAGAGGGGTTTATTTGAGAAATGTGGGGTGGAGAGGAGACCTCCTCTGATTTGTGACTGAGGCACGCTCCCATGGTCACGAGCAATTGTTGCCCTGGTGGGTGCCTTCTCTGAGGGGGTCTCTGAATTAAACTACTGTCTGGAATTTAGTGAGCAAATCCCTTCTCAGCAAGGGGGTGGGGCACTCAGGCAGGGGTGGTAACTGTGTGCAAAGGGAAAACTTCCTAGCAAGCAGCTGGGGGTCAGGGATGAATTGCTTGGTTTTGGGCCATGCATCCATCCCCATTACTTTCAGGATGGGGAGGACAAGGGTCCAGGGAGATCAGTCAGCACAGAGTGGGTGGGCCCCATATCTAGTGGAAAAAAAAAAGAAGTAGCTTTTCTACCTGGCACATCAAGGGTTACCTGAGGCTCCTTCAGGGACATGGCCTGGTGTCCTTTGGGAGCCAAGGGGGTCCTGGGCCCCCTAACTCTTCAGTCCTCTTGGTCATCATCGGCTTGGGGAGCCCCAAGCCCCTATCCAGACTGGGGCCCTCTTGCTTCTAGGAGTCCTCTAGGTTACATACCAGGCAGGATCTGGGTGGACATTTCCCATACAGAGGGCGTTCGAGCTTCCAGTGGCTGTGTTTAGCCAGCTTCCTGGCTGTGTTTAGAACAGGCTCCTTCTCGGTGGGAGAGTGGCTCTGATCCAGATTTTTCAGATCCTGCCCCTGCTGTTGGCTTTTTCAGGGGGTTGGGTATAACCCTGGTGGTGCAGTGGCTAGGGCTGCCACCAATAATTGTGCCTTTTGTGGTTTTCCCTGAATCTTCTCCGCTTCCTCAACGCTCTCTCTATTGTTAAATGCTCCAGAGGCCAAGTCCATGCTGATTCATGGAGGTCTGGGGTCCCCTAGCTGCTTTCTGTAATTTTCTTCTAACGTCTGGGGCAGCTTGAATGATAAAATGAGTGTTAACTAGGACTTGCCCTTTGTGGGTGTCAGGATTAATACTGGTATACTTTCTAAAGGCTGGCCCTGTAAGAGGGCCAGATCCTCATCTTTTCCATGTTACTTCCCTGATTTCATCATAATTAACAGGCTTAACAACACAACTTTTCATCCCTTCTATGAGGCGAGTTGCCATGTGATTCTTGTGTGTAAGCTGAGGCCTCTTTGCTGGTAGCCCCAGTGGAGGTCTTGGTCGAGGACTGCATTCTCTCTTGTAAGGTAGATTGTATGTCCTTGATTTGGGGCTGCCAGTTTACTGGCATGTGCCCAGGCTGCAGCAAGGATCCAGCTTTTCTCTTCAAAGGTGAAGCAAGTAGAAAGGAGGATCTGTCAGTCCCCCAGGTAAGTTCTCAAGACATGGTCAGCTTGGTGAATTCTTCCACGAACCGACTGGGGTCCTCAGAAAGATGTCCAAATTTGTCTTCGCAAGTAGTTAGGTCAACCATAGGAAAATGGATGTGGACTCATTGTTCCTCCATCACCTGCGGGCACTTTCCTTAAGGGACAGAGTTTGGTAGAAGGAGGCTGGTAGGCCACCTGGCTTCGTGCAGTATTGGCACTGGAGGAGACAGGACAGGACTGGAGGAATAAGACAGTGGGATTTCCAGCAGGTCAGATGGGACGCTAGGGGTAGATGATCTGAAAGACTGTCCTTCCTCAGAATTAGGGGGGCATAGGAGTTCCAGTGGCTTCCCTAGGAGCCACTACTTACCTGGTGGCTCAGATGGTAAAGCGTCTGCCTACAATGCGGGAGACCTGGGTTTGATCCCTGGGTTGGGAAGATCCCCTGGAGAAGGCAATGGTAACCCACTCCAGTACTCTTGCCTGGAAAATCCTATGGACGGAGGATCCTGGTAGGCTACACTTCATGGGGTCTCAAAGAGTCGGACACGACTGAGTGACTTCACTTTCAAGAGTTCCTAGTTGTCTACATTGAGGAGGTGGACCTATAAAGGACCATGGAAAACAGTGGGCTCCTGTGGGAGAAGAAGTCACTTTGGAGGGGTATGAGCCAGGCACACCCATCAGGAGTGTTTTAGATCTGGATCTTGAGACAGGGTCATGAACATTTGAGCATACGGGACTCCCCTTATTCTCCTTCCTTTTTACAAAACACATCCAGCTGCAAGATGGCATTGTAGTTCAGTAATCCATTTTCTGGCCAGATCTCTTGATCCCCTATCTGGGGCCATGTAGTGCACCCCACTCCAGTGTTCTTGCCTGGAAAATCCCATGGACAGGGGAGCCTGGTGGGCTGCAGTCCGTGGGGTTGCTGAGAGTCGGACATGACTGAGCGACTTCACTTTCACTTTCATGCATTGGAGAAGGAAATGGCAACCCACTCCAGTGTTCTTGCCTGGAGAATCCCAGGGACAGGGGAGCCTGGTGGGCTGCTATCTATGGGGTTACACAGAATCGAACACGACTGAAGCAACTTAGCAGTAACAGTGTTCAAAATACGATTAATTTATTTTTTCTTAAGCCATCCTGTCTGAATCTGCCACAGTTAGCTAACATGTGTCCTAACAGAGAGTCCTTTGTAGTGCTTATAATCATTCCCATTTTGGGTTGGGATGTCATGACGAGACAGGGGTCTGAATTGCGGGGATTCTGTAGGAAATGGGCCACTGCCCACTCTTTGGCATTTTACGGTCCATTTCAGAACCATCATGGCGTTAGGGGGAGTAACTTTTAATATGACCATAAAGGTATGATGGGCTAAAGGTCAATGACTGAACTATTTTCGAAGCCAGCTTGGTTTCAGCTGGTTCCAGTCAGTCTTGATTATCTTCCAGACAGCCACACCCCCTCTTCATTTATCTAGCCCTCATGTTCTGCCCCTTCCCCTCCTGTCTCAGAATCTCTGTAATATAATTATTGTCTAGTTTGTGGGTCACCCATCCGGGGTGAAGGGCGCATTTGGGATTTGATTATGTCTCAAGTCCACCCCTTCTGCCCATCTCATTGCAGCTCCTTCCTTATGTCTTTAGCTGGAGATCTTTTCTGATAGGTACCGGTCTTTTCCACTGATGACTGTTCTGCAGCTTAGTTGAGATTTTGGTGTGCTTGTGAGAGGATGTCAGTGCAGTGTCTTTCTACTCCACCATCTTGGCCGCAAGAGACTTCACTTTTGAGTTCTGTATCAGATGGGCTCTCTTGGGTTGCCTCCAGGTCTGAGCATCAGTGAGTATAGTAATGCCAGACTGGCCCATCATCAGAATCACTTCGTTCCCACCCAGGCTTTGAGCATCAGAATCTAGGGTGTGGAGCTGGAGAAGGTGCATTTTTAAGAACCCCTTTCAGAATCAGCATTTGGTTTTGAAACCCTCTGGGCTGCCATGTAGCACGTACACAGCTCCTTCTAGGAACTCAGAGAGTCGAGATGTCTCCTGTTAAATCGGACAAAACATTTTCTACCTTGTAGAATCTACCTTGTAGATTACTGGCGCTCAGGGTCTGGCATAGTTTATGTGCTCAAAAAATAGTAGCTGCTGTTCATCTAGTTCCCAGGGGAAGGCTTTGTTCTATATCCAGACAGGCAGACACTCTGTTGCTATACTCACCCCTGTGAAGGGCTTGCTGCCTTGGCACCCAGTTCTCCACACATTTCTTTGCATAAACATAGAAGTCATGCTCATCCTTTCAGGAACATGTCTATTGTATGGCAGACACTACATTTTAAAAAGTCAGAATACATTTCCAGGAGACAGAATATGTATAATTAGGACTGTCCCCCAAAACAGAGGCTATAGGACCATAGATGAGAACCATANGTCATGCTCATCCTTTCAGGAACATGTCTATTGTATGGCAGACACTACATTTTAAAAAGTCAGAATACATTTCCAGGAGACAGAATATGTATAATTAGGACTGTCCCCCAAAACAGAGGCTATAGGACCATAGATGAGAACCATAGATAAGGATTTCTAAACACATGGATTGTGCATGCATGCTAAGTCGCTTCAGTCATGTCTTACTCTTTGCAACCCCATGGACTGTAGCCCACAGACTCTTCTGTCAATGGGATTCCCCAGGTAAGAATACTGGAGGGGTATCGCCATGGGGTTGCCATGCCCTCTGAGGTGTTCTTAGAACCCTTTCGCCACCCAGTCAAGGAGGTGGTAAGTTTGTCACTGGTTGCTCTTAAGTCCAGAAACGAATAAACACAAATTTTTAGAGCCATTTGATAATGCCACAGTATTCAAATGAGTGATCATCTTTTTTTTCTAGTATTTCAAGCTTGTTGTGTCTTACAAAAGCACTGGTCTGTGACTGATTAGATAGTTTCAAAATTAGTCCTTTACAGAAAACCTCAGAAGCTATGGTCTAAAAACTGATAGATGCCACCTTACTTAATCCTCACAGTCTTGGGTTCCTTTCTCTTTCCCTTGTCCCCCCTTCCCAGGAAGCCAGCACCCCCATGTTTGCCTGCTAAGGTTCAGCCAGAGGAGGGCAGCTCAATCCCTCGGTCTCCTCTCTCACTCCAGCCACAAGGCAGGGACCAGCATTCCCCAGGAAGACCCCAGGGAGAGTCTAGGGGCTCCTGATTTGTCCTCAGTATGGGGGTGTGAGACCCTCAGGGCAGATTAACATGGGGACTGCCATGTTTCTGAGGCCTCAAAGGAGGGAAATCCCGAGACAACCTCTGCCCTTCATTTGAAATCACGGGTCCATGTCACAGAGCTTTCACTTGCACTCGACCCCAGGACTCTGTGCTGCAGCAATCAGCTAATTGTCACGTTGTATACTGCTAAACACTGAGCCTGTCCTAGATGCTCTGGGGCGCACCAGATGAAGGTATTTTTGGTAAGCATGTACTCTGATTAACTCAGTCAATTTTCACTATGACCTTATGAGATAGGTCCTATTTTTACCTTGATTGCACAAGAGACTATCAAGGAGGTTAAGGGACAGGCTTAAAATCATGCAGCTAATAAGTGTGAGGCCTGGAGGCCTTCCCTGCACCCGCCCCCAAGCCGCTGCTCTATGCCGGGTCCTGAGCTCTTAACACGTGTGAGGCTGTGCACATGCCACTGAGGGGCTTGCAGTCTAGTTGGGTCTGTGAGACCCTTGAGAATCCTAGAAGGGTCACCCAGACCTGACTTATGGAACCTGGAGGAGATGTGT
>SJYV01037193.1:350115-429273 GCA_006410875.1 Neotragus pygmaeus | reverse complement strand
CTCTTTGCGACCCCATGAATCGCAGCACGCCAGGCCTCCCTGTTCATCACCATCTCCCGGAGTTCACTCAGACTCGCGTCTATCGAGTCCGTGATGCCATCCAGCCATCTCATCCTCTGTCGTCCCCTTCTCCTCCTGCCCCCAACCCCTCCCAGCATCAGAACCTTCGTACTTATTACAGGTATGGGAACTTCAGCTCTGAAGGGTTGAGGCACTTTTTCAGGGTCTGACAGTTAATGAATGGCAGGCTTAGGATTCAGACTCGGGTCTGACCGGCTCCAAGGCTCATACTTTTACCTGCATCTGAGATGGGGCCCTGGCTGGGTTTCTTCATGCAGATGCCAAGCTGCTCCGAGAATGAGGATTTGCAAAGTGGTGAAGTCAGAACCTCTCGGGCAACAATTTCATGGCCCCACTGTCCCCGAGACTTCAGGGACTCAGTCACTGTCCAGCTGGGCCTGGCTGAACACTAAAGCCCACGGGTCCCCTTGCCAGGACTCAGGGCCCCTTTATCTCTGGAGCATCCATCTGGAGTGAGTGGCTGCAGCTCAGGCCCTGCTCTGAGCAACATCTATATAATTAGACCCCAGGCCTCCCATTCCTACGCGGAGAGCTTGTTGAAGCCGAGCCAAAGCCTAGTTGTCACTTTCTAGCTGGGTGACTTAGGGCTTGTTACTTGCTCTCTCTGAGCCTCACTTTTCTCCTAATACTGGAGTGATATTCCCTAGCTTTCTGTGTCTCTATGAGTGTTACAAGAGATAATGAATCTGACAGTCAGTGTTTGTGTTTTGAGACGAGTGGTCCAGGGGACCATGGGATGGTGGGGCTCCAGGCGGGGACCTACTTTTCATCTTTAGATACGGACTCTCTGCATGTCATCCTTAATGAAAAATGAATAACTCATGTGTTCATTTCATTAAATGCTACCCCCACAAAAACTGTGGACTTATGCAATTCTCCAGACTGTCAACTGGAAGATATCTCAGAATTCCTCGTAAATCAAAAGGTTTCATTTGGCTGCCAAGAGAGTCAACTTTCTTTGCTTTGAGTCAGGCAGGGGAGCGGGGGTGCTGCCGCTGGGCTGGGATTAGAGTTGGGAGACCCGCCTGCTAGTCTGGACTCTGCCAATTATTGATGTGGGACAGGATGGAAACAGACGACTTCTGGTCCCTGAGGCCTCAGTTTCCTCCTCTGCAGAATGGGTGGTGTGCGTGTGTTGGGACCACCCTACTAGATGACCATCCTTCTCCTCCTCCGGTTTTAAAATTCTGGAATTTGATCTTTCTCTCTACTTCTCTGTACTCTCTCCGACCTCCTCCTCCTCCTCATCCCATGATCTCTGTCTCTCCTGTCAATCAGGCCAAATCAGCCCAGGGCAGAGACTGTGGAGAAAAAACATCTCTGCGTTCCTGGCAGAGGACAATTTTCTAATGCCCCTTATTGCAAAAGCAGCCCTTCTTTAGGGTGAAGAGAAGGGCAGCCAAGATCTGTGTTTCTATTATGGGTTCTAGAAAGGAGGGGCATTTGCTCACAGAGCTGAGGATGGAGACATTTAGAAGTAACAAATGGCCCTTTCTCTGGCTGTGGGTTGGGAAGGGGTCCCAGGCAAGCCCAAGGGGGGCTTTGTGGTCACTTGGTGGAACAGGTTCCAGGCCACCCAGAGGAGTCCAGGGACTGTGTGGGTGGATGGAAAGTGCTTGGGGTGAAGGACCCGGAGGGAATTCAGTCTCCTAAAAACCACAGGCAGCGCTGTCTCTTGGGGAGCGAAGGGAAGGATAGTTAAAACGTTTGGGTTTCTTTATATTGGGTCCAGCCGACTGATGATGGGAGATATAAATAGGGGACTGGGAAGAGCACAAGGGTGGGGAAGGAAAGGCGGAGTGACCGAGAGGGACAAGATCAAGGACGGGGAGAGCCAGAGGGACAAGGAGGATCAAGGAAGGGAAAGCGGAGGGGAGAGAGAGGAAGAGAGAAGGACAGGAGAGGGGCAGGAGGGAGGCAAGCAGGCAGGAAGGAAGGGAAAAGGAAGGGGAGACTTGAGGAAGGGCCCTGACTCCTTGCACACTGTCCTGAGTGCGGCCTGCAAGACTGAGGCGCACCGAGGAACCAGTCTTCACGCGGGGAACTTGCCAACGACCTCCTTCCTGGGTCGTCCCTGACCCCCTTGCTCCATGGTCCTCCCGACAAAGGCGGGTTTCAGACCTTTTTATTGCACAACTCAGGGAGTGCTATTTACGTAAATATGAAGTGAGTAGTTGCCCTGCAGCTGTGCGAGGAAGTAGCGGGCCCTGTGTGGCTGGCAAGTCCTAGCAGCATAATTAGACGGGACATCACTGAATATTCAAAGCACAGCGTGTGTTGTCCAAGGTACCAAATCATTAAGTATGGTTTATACCATACTCCGCTTATGCTATACTGTACTAGCACTGTTACATGTATAAAGCCACTCTATTCATCATGTTCGGCTGTAAAATTCTTTGCTAGTTCTCAAAATAAAATCCCCTATTCAGTAAAGACCTGCAGCCAGTAAGCTCTCTGTCCATTCATATATCTGTCCAACCAGACATTCCTCTGGAGTGTATCCTTTCAAATATTCAAGGATCTACAGTGTGTCAGGCACTCGGCTTCACTGGGTCAACCATGGAAAATTCTCAGTCCTTGCCCTCACAGGGCTTACCCTTCACTGGGAAAAGACACATAACTAATCTAGTATAATATATCATTATAAGTGGGGCAATAAAAGTATCACCAGTTGTTATCTGGGAGAAACAAAACAAGACAAACCAATGGTGCCAGGGCAACTGTTATAGGTAATCTGCAATGAGGGCCCCTGGCATCCAACAGGAGGTGCCCTGATCTCTGTGCCACTCAAGGGTAGAAGACTTGTTTGGCTAGGGTGCTCTGAGTTCAGAACTGGCATCTACATTTTTTCTTATTTCCTTTAAAAAAATGTATAAAATTATTTATAGTTTAAAGAACTGTAAAGCAAATATCTTTGTAACCACTCACGAGGGCAAGAAACAGACTAGAACATCTCCAGTACCTGTTAAGTCCCTCTTCCACCTCCTCCTCTTTCAATCACATCTCCTTCCCTCCTCCTCAGAGGAGTAATGCAATCCTGACCTTTCAGTTCATGATCACCTTGCTTACTTTTATGGTTTTACCATCTGTGTATGCACCCTAAAAATACTAGGGATTTCGATGGCCATGTTGGAATGATCCATAAAGACCCCACAGAGGACTTACTCTCCCTCCTTACAACACATTTCCCCATAACTTTTTTCAGCATCACTTCTAATAGTTTTTCCCACTGTTTTACTCTATCTAGGGTAAACTGTAGGAAACTGCCAAAATGGTTAAATAACAAAAATGGTTAAATAACAGCAATTTCACATACAGTCATCCCTTGGTATTGACAGGGGATTGGTTCCAGGACCTCCACAGATACCAAAATCCTAAGATGCTGTCTTATATAAAATAGTGCAGTATTTGCAAATAACCTATGCAATCCTATATATTTTAAATCATCTCTGCTGCTGCTGCTAAGTCGTGTCCGACTCTGTGCGACCCCATAGACGGCAGCCCACCAGGCTCCCCCATCCCTGGGATTCTCCAGGCAAGAACACTGGAGTGGGTTGCCATTTCCTTCTCCAATGCATGAAAGTGAAAAGTGAAAGTGAAGTCTCTCAGTCGTGCCCGACTCTTAGCGACCCCATGGACTGCAGCCTACCAGGTTCCTCCATCCATGGGACTTTCCAGGCAAGAGTACTGGAGTGGGTTGCCATTGTCTTCTCCGAAATCATCTCTAGATTATGTATAATACCTAATACAATGTAAATGCTATGTAAATACAAGGTAAGCACTATAAGTAGTTGCTGAAGGATGGCCAATTCAAGTTTTGCTTTTTAGAACTTTCTGGATTTTTTTCCCCTGAATAGTTTTAATACCCAGTTGGTTGAATTCACTGATGTACAACATGCAAGTACATAAGGCCAACTGTAGTTTAAGCTAGTAGTTGAGTCTATTTTTAGGCTTGGTAAATAAGTAACATACTGTATGCAATATTTTTTTAAAATTGAGATATAAATGACCCTGTGTAGCCTGCCATGCCTTTCTCCTCTTGGACCCATGAGTATAATAAATCCTTTCATTTCATATGCCTCTCTGAATGTAATTTCTATGGCCGTGTTGGAGTGATCCTTAAAGACCCCACAAAGGGGTCCAAAGGGGACCCCACTAATCCCCACCTAGAATGCATTTCTCCATAACTCTTTTTTCAGCATCATTTTTTTAATAGTTTGTTCTTTCCAGTGCTCTGTAATGCTACCTCTATCACATATCAAGCATCCCTATATGTGTGGTCTGTTCATGGGCTCTTTATTCTGCTTCATTGATCTATTTCTCTACGTCTGTGCCAATGTCACACTGTCTTAATTACTATGGCTTTGTAGTTAGTCATAATACCTGGTAGGACAATCCCTTAACCTTGTTTTTCTTCTCATTGTTGCACTTTCAAATGAGTTTTATAATAAACTTGCCAGATTCTACATGTAAATATGTGTTGGGATTTTAATTGAGATGTATTGAATCTATATATAAACTTGTGAAAATGACCTCTTCATAATACCAAGTCATCCATGTATGAATGCAGAATACCTCTGCATTTCTTAGCACATCCTTTAAAATATCTCTTGCTGCTGCTGCTAAGTTGCTTCAGTCGTGTCCGATTCTGTGCGACCCCATAGACGGCAGCCCATCAGGCTCCCCAGTCCCTGGGATTCTCCAAGCAAGAACACTGGAGTGGGTTGCCATTTCCTTCTCCAATGCATGAAACTGAAAAGTGAAAGTGAAGTCACTTAGTCATGTCTAATTCTTCGTGAACCCCTGGACTGCAGCCTACCAGGCTCCTCCATCCATGGGATTTTCAAGACAAGAGTACTGAAGTGGGTTGCCATTGCCTTTTCTGAAAACATCTCTTAATAAAGCTTAATTGAAGTCCAGCACAAACTCTCAAACTATTTCTGGCCCAAATTTTGAATCACAATGAATCTTAAAAAAAAACACAACAACCTATCATTGTTTTCTTATATTCTCCCTGATCTCCTTCAAGGTGGCAGAGGAGGACAGTGACTTTCTTCCCCCATCTAAACATTGCTTGAAACATCTAGGTGGACAGTGCTGTGCTATCTTCTTTGGGGTGTCTAACCTGTATTTAGCTGTCAGGAACACCAGGTATAATGTAACTGAACTCACCTGATGATCCCCCTTTCATACAGAAATACCTAATATTCTAGTCTACTTTTGTTGAGGCATTGCTTAGTCACTCAGTTGTGTCCAACTCTTTGGGACCCTTTGGACAGTAGCCCACTAGGCTCCTCTGCCTATGGGATTTCCCAGACAAGAATACTGGAGTGGGTTGCCATTTCCTCCTTTAGGGGATCTTCCCAACCCAGGGATCAAACCTGTGTCTCCTGCATTGCAGGCAGATTTTTTAGCCACTGAGCCATCAGGGAAGCCCATCTAGCAACAGGTATTGGAAGAAATTTTGCAAAGTAAGCAGTGAAGTTCCCACTCCTGTCCTCTGTGGAGGAGAAAGGGCTAGATGTTGAATCAGTTGCTTATGACCAATGATTTAATTGATCATGTCTAAGTGATGAAGCCTCCATTAAAAACTCAAAAGGCCAGGGTTCAGAGAGCTTCTGGTTGAGGGAGCACATGCAGATAGGGGATGGGTGGTGCGTCTGGAAAGGGCATGGAAGCTCTGTGTCCTTTCCCAGACCTTACCCTACGCATCTCTTCCACCCAGCTGTTCCCAAGTTATATCCTTTTATAATAAACCTGTGATCCAGTAGGTTCAAGAAAGCATTGAAAATGGTGTTCATGTTGTTCAATATTCTTTGTAAAAGGACCCACAGAATACATTTTTTGGAGGATTTAATACACCATAGTTGTTTTCTTCTGTTGAACTAACATGTTTCTGCAACAGGGTTGACACGCTGAAATTATTTTTCGATGAATTTTCACACCCTATAAATCTTGTTCTGGGGTTACTTGCCCACTGAAGCAATGTTTGGTGTAGGAGGGAAGAGAAAGACAGATAGAATACTAGCTCAGTATATTCCAGTTAGATTTCTGTCTGAGTCATAGCAAAATTCTTGGATGGAATTTGCAGTCATTGTTCAAAGAAAAGGGTTTCTGAATTCCTTCATCTCTCATTTAACGTATCAAGAATTAGGCCTGCCTGACTAGTTTTCAGAAAATGAAGAGAGGAAATCTTGTTTCTTCTGTTTTGATAGATTGTGGGAAGGAGGATGGAGAGAGAACAGTTCAGGCCCCAGGGTTTTTCTCTGCCACTTTGCTCATTGCCTCCTCCATGGTCCCTACAGTATGTCAGGGTACAATCTGTTGGAGTTTTTAAGGCGTCCACTAAAGTATGAAGAAGACCGTGAGTGTCTGGGCTAGTATTCTATCTGCCTCCAGGTGCGTGGGGGCCATGACAAGTCCAGAAGCACCCACACGATGCCGTAATGTGTGGCAGGAGTGGTCGGTAGGGAAGCCTGAGGCCGCACACAGGGAGATGCTGGGAGAGCCAGCAGGATGGCAGAGGACAGGCCTGGCCACAGGTCCGAGTGGTCGCTTCGGCAGCGGGTGGGGACACAGGCCTCGCTGATGCATCCTGGCCCAGCACCCAGAAAAGCAAGATGCAGCCCATCCCACCTCGGTGGTTCGTCAGCTCAGGTAGCAAGCTGGTCCATACCCTGGCAGCAGAGAGTAGTGAGGATCCAGGCATGCTCCAGGGACCTTCTCCTGGGATGCCACAGTGATCTCGTCAGAACTTTGCCACACTGGATTCAGGAGGCAGACAAAACGGTCTCCCAAAGGTCGAGATTCCGTGCAGTCNGGTAGGAGGAGAAGGGGACAACAGAGGATAAGATGGCTGGATGGCATCACTGACTCCATGGACGTGAGTCTGAGTGAACCCCAGGAGTTGGTGATGGACAGGGAGGCCTGGTGTGCTGCAATTCATGGGGTCGCAAAGAATCGGACACAACTGAGCGACTGAACTGAACTGAACTCTGTGGCCACAGGTGAGGCCCAGCCAAGGCCAAGGTCCTCTCCAGAGCTGCTCTGGGCTGGGCTGAATGTGCAGGGCTCATTCTGTGGGATGCCAATGAACACTCCACTGAGAGAGAAGACCTTTCATGATGTGTTGGTGTAGATGATCTGTCCCACCTGTCAGAGAGGGAGGCCTGGCAACCATCTGCTAGAGTCTTTATTCCCACCCCTCCTCTTTCATTTTTAACCATAGATTTTCACAGTTTGCATTACTTATTTAAAGTTGTTATTTAAAAAGACACGTGTGTTGCCAAGTAAGGCAATGGCAGCTTTTGCCCATTGAAGCCCGTTCTTTCCGTTCTCTGTAGCTGGCCCAGGCCCTACGGGAGACCTTCCTGTGCCAGCTGAGTTTCCTTGACCAGGCTGGATTTAGGACTGTGTCCACCTTGGGCTTCCCACTCTGGCTGGGTTTGGGATTCAGAATTTAGGACGTGATGCTCGGGGAGTGAGGAGAGGCAGGTGCAGAGCCAGATTTCAGCCTTGGGGCTTTGTGGTCAATTCTCTTTGTTGCCTACTATGAAATTTAATGTGATACATATTTAAGACTGTCACACGAGTATATTGTCCTCGATTCTTTGTCTCGTCACAACAAAGATTTGGAGTGACGGACATTAAAGCCCCCTCGGCGTGNATTCTCTTTGTTGCCTACTATGAAATTTAATGTGATACATATTTAAGATTGTCACACGAGTATATTGTCCTCGATTCTTTGTCTCGTCACAACAAAGATTTGGAGTGACGGACATTAAAGCCCCCTCGGCGTGTCACAGCTCTCAGGTCTTGGATAGACCGTGTTAGAGCTCTCAGGTCTCGAATGGACCATGTGATAGCTCTTAGACAAATCAGTGTTACAGCTCAGTGTCACAGCTCTACTTTATTTAGAAGATAGCAGGAACATCCATCTTCGAGGCGTGAGGGCACGTCGATCTAATGAGGGCGCGGGGGAGAGAGAGCTGGCTCTGGTTCCTCTATTTATATGTTTATTTCTCCCTGGGCTTGTCCTATGTAAATTGGGCCAGCTAGGAGTGTTGTTTCTTACCTGAGGTCCTCACTCTGGTCCTCGGACCTTCTTTTGTTTCATTTTTCGAGGGCTTTTCCCTTCCTTGTCTGTAGCCACCACCATTTTGGACTCCTTTTCCCTGTTCTACCTCCTAACAAGACCAAGAAGGGGACCCCGATTTCTTGATTTCTGCTATGGGGGATGCTGATCCCCACCATAACCCGTGGATGATGCTGCAGGTTTAAGTGCAGCCCCCTTCAAGTCACGCTTTACAGCCAGGCCATTGATTCAGTTATTCAGCACCTACTGTGTGCCAGCAACAACTTGGGATGAGAGACAAAGCCGCCAACCTCACAGAACTGACACGTTAGAGGGGAGACATGGGAAAGACAAGGACCACTCGTGTTACGAGGTGTTAAAGGAACAATGGGGACACCATGGGCCAAGGAGGCCCCCGGGGTGGGGAGTGACTTGGAAGCAGGGACTTGGAGGGTGAGGGCCATTAACAACAGTCCAGGCAGAGGGAGGGTTGTGCAGAGGCACAGAGGTGGACTTAGGCCGGACTGTGGACTTTGAGCTATATGCCCAGTATGTATGGAAACGACATACCAACTGGAAAACCAGGCCCCGGAAGGAAGAGCCCCAGGGCTCATACCTAGACTCTCCGTTGCCTAAAAGAATACCCTAATTATCTGTGTAATCGAATAGAATCATACATTCTATTATGCTTATTGGGGTATGACCAGAAGCCTATTGATAATTGTCCACTGTTAAATACCTAGGCTAAGGCACAGGAATCATGAGTTAACTTTGATTGTATCTTTCTTTTCCTTTGTTCAGACTAGTTTCATGGAATTTGGGGAGGTGGGTTTGGCGTACACTTTTGTCCGACTCTTGNATTGATAATTGTCCACTGTTAAATACCTAGGCTAAGGCACAGGAATCATGAGTTAACTTTGATTGTATCTTTCTTTTCCTTTGTTCAGACTAGTTTCATGGAATTTGGGGAGGTGGGTTTGGCGTACACTTTTGTCCGACTCTTGGCAACCCCATGGACTGCAGCCTACCAGGCTCCTCTGTCCATGGGATTTTCCAGGCAAGAGTATTGGAGTGCCATTGCCTTCTTCATAGGGTATATAAGGTTTTACAAAAACTGGTTGGGGTCCTTGGCTCAGAGGAGACTCTGCCTTGGGCCCGTTGGTGTAATAAACTGCACTCCACCATCTGCATTGTCCTGAGTGAGTCTGTTTCCCAGAACGCGTGGCTACAACACAGGCAGTATGCTTCTGCCCATCTGTGCTGAGCAACCTGGAGGGCCTGGCCTCCCTGCTCACCCAGTAACTCCAGGACCTGCCTGTGGCTGCACCAGCTGGAGTCTCAGAAGCGTTCTGACACTTCCTCCCCTGGCACTCCCACCCCACCCTGGCCTACCCCCACCAGGGTGGCAGAGCTCCCCAGCTCAGCCACCCACCTTCCCAGCATCTGTGCTGAGCTGCCTGGCAGCCTTGCCACCCTGCTTTTCTCCACTGGAGCCACGAGGCACCATTCACAGCTCCCGTCCACGCCTTCAGCCTTCACTTCAGTCAGGCTCCTGCCTCTCCATGCTCCTTCCTGGAGACATCTGATGATTCCCAAAGGTCTCTTCAAATGTACTCCAGTCTGCCCTCCAAACATTTTCCTCTCGCATTCCTACAATCCCATTGTTAGTATTTGAGTCTCTCTCCCCAGCTTCCCAGGGGCAAGGTTTGAGGCACCTTTGTATTTGTATTCCTAGTATCTGAAGCAGAGTAGATGATCACTAAGGATGTTTTGAATGAATCCCTCATGAACCCCTGAGAATAATAATCTCCTTCATTTATTTAGCATTACCAAACCACTTTCAAAACTGCCCCACTTTCTGCTCTCAATACTTTATACAAGTGGGTGGTGACCCCCCACTGAACAGGTAGGGACGTGGAGAAATGTTACATGACTTATTCTCCATCACACATAAATTGGTGGCAGGGCTGCAACATTTGCTTAATGCCTTTAGCCCTGGTCCTGCCATCCTCACCAGCCTCAGAGGACTCACAGCTGGAGCCCAGAAACCCCAAGTTCCTCAGTAATAATCCTTAAGGTATAAGTTGGAGTGTATACACCTGTTATGACCCAAGCTTTTGATTTACTTTTTATTTTTAAATCTTGTGGCTGCACTGGGTCTTCATTGCTACTCAAAGGCTTTCTCTGTTTGTGGCGAGTGGGGGCTTTTCTTCATTATGGCATGCTGGCTTCTCCCTGCAGTGGCCTCTCGTTGCAGAGCACGAGCTCTAGCTGCACGGGCTTCAGGAGTTGTGGCACTTGGGCTTACTGGCCCTGAGGCATATGGGATCTTCCACTTCCACCAAGGGATTAAACCCATGTCCTCTGTATCGGCAGGTGGATTCCTAACCATTAGACCACCTAGAGAAGTCCTCGGAGAAGGCGATGGCACTCCACTCCAGTACTCTTGCCTGGAAAATCCCATGGACGGAGGAGCCTGGTGGGTTGCAGTCCATGGGGTTGCGAAGAGTCAGACAAGACTGAGCAACTTCACTTTCATTTTTCACTTTCATGCACTGGAGAAGGAAATGGCAACCCACTCCAGTGTTCTTGCCTAGAGAATCCCAGGGATGGGGGCGCCTGTTGGGCTGCCGTCTATGTGGTCGCACAGAGTCAGACATGACTGAAGCGACTTAGCAGCAGTAGCAGCAGCAGAGAAGTCCTAAAATTGCATTTTAAGATCTGAGGTAATACAGCCTTTCAGTCGTTCATTCAGGAAGCTTTTATTGTATTCCGAGTTCTGTATTCTAGGAGACACCGAAGGGTTACCAGTCTCGCCTCTACAGCAGTCAGTTATTCAGGGGAAAGGACCCAGAGAAAACAAATGGAGAATGGGGGTCAGGATATGGTAAAAGGTAGCCAGATAGATAAGTGAGGAAGTCTGGGAGGCCCTTGGGGAAGAATGCATGAAGTCCTTCCCCTGGGGGAAGAGGAGTGAGGGCAGGGGAAGAGTGGGAATGAGGAGCGGGGAAGAGCAGGGACAGTGGAAGTGGAGGCAGCCCAGGAGCTTTGCGAGGGCACCTTCAGGAGACTCGCTTCTGGGGACTTGAGATGGTCTCCCTGGGTGTCTTGTCCATAAGTCAAGCATTTCTCTTCTTCAGCTGCCAGAGACAATTTTAGGAAAACAAACTCAATCTCTGCCTAGAACGGATGCCTCGGCCCAAGGGATTCTAAGAGAGCAGGATCTGTCTTTCCAACTCCCCTCAGCCCAGTATAACCTGCTCTTCACACTACCTACCTGTCCTAGGTCAGCCCTCCCTATCTTCAGCTGACTGAGCTAGTGAAGTGGTCGAGAAACAAGCAGAAATTTTCTCTCTTCTCTGCACCACTCACAACTCACAACATCCCTTCCCCTTTACTTCACCTACCCCCATCCCAGTCCCTCCCAACAGGAACCAAAGGCCCAGCTCCTTTAGTGAACTGGCTCTGGGGGTGGTGGGCAGTCCCCAGCACTGGTGGGAGAGCCTCTGGAGGACACAGCTCAGCCCAGAATGTGACTCCTCCCTTCACAAACAACCCACAGTGAAATGGGCAGGAGGACAGAAGGGGTCATTGTAGGTACATGCGCCCACCAGACCTGGCCACTGGGGCTGTGCAGACATGCCAGTGAGGCTGTCAAGTGCCCTAGGCTGGCTTTAAAGGTGCCAGGAGGTTCTACAAAGACCCAGTGCATAAAAGTCTCATGAGAGAGCAGGTCTAGCAGGCCCGTTCTCTATTACCTCTTTCAGACTCAGGCCTCAGGGCTGGCTGGGTTGCCAGGCAGGGAACTACTTCTTTCATTGCATCCTTCGGTAGCACTAATGCATCTCAGCAGCTCTGTAACTTCAAAGACCCGTGGGTCTCTGTGGAGCAGATCACACACAGAGCATCTCTGACTGAGCCCACTGGCCTCATCACAATTTCCTTGAGCTATTCATGGCCCATAGAGGCCATTAAGTAAAAGCTCATATGGACCCATATGGGTCACCACAGGAGCCAGTCACTGATGAAAACATCTATATATTCCAACAGATTTCCTAGGGAAAGTTCCCCATCTCTTTTCATAACTTCTTTCTTTGTTCAGCTTGAACTCGAATCTAATCTACTACAACACAAGCCTGTTCTTTTGGTTTGATCTTTAGAGACAGCCCATTGAGTGAGAAAATCCATACACTGCACCATTATACTGGGAGTGGGAGAGTGGGGAAAAAAGAGACAAGAGAGGAAATTCCTACAGCCATTCCAAAAAACCAACAAGCATTTGTGAGCAATCTCTCTGTGTTAGGTACCCTTTATGGAGTTAAACATCTCCTTTAACCATTTCTACCTTAAAAATAAGACAGCCAGTTATTTTTACTAGCAAAATTGGTTTATTTGGGGATAGCAGAAGAATTGCAATGCAGGACATGCAAGCTCTGGTAAACCATGCACAAGTCTGGAGAAAAAAGGAAAGGAGTGTAACTTTATAGAGATAAAGGAGGAAGTTGAGGGGGTTTCTTTGAATGAAAGTCCATCCAAGGAAAGTGAGGGGTCAGGATGGTGACAGTTTCTCGTTGGCTGAGTTATCAGACTTTTTCATTGGCTGGGCTGTTATTGGGTGACGAGAAAATCTTACTTCCTTCTAATGGAGTGGTAAGGTAAGCTTCTTCCTGCCCAGAATTGTAAAATAAAATGCAACTGGTGGTTGGCATGTGAAAGATCCCCCTTCAGGACTTCTCAAGTCCATTTAAAATGAGGGTTTCCTGTTTTAATGTTCACAGTCATCATGTGTAGACCTCATTATTTGTTCTACAAGTGAGGAAACTGGAGCTCAGAGATGAAGTTGCTTGATGTCACGGTAATTGAGGGCAAAGTGCATATCTAGATAGAGGCTTACAATTTCAACCTTATAACTTCATCTGTTTAAAAAACGCGTGTGAAGTATCTGCTACCTGCCAAGCTCTTACTTGGCACTGAGAACATGGACAGATACAAACACATAGACAAATACGTCTGCTTCATTTCAGAGACATTCACAGGATCACAGCTGCGGTGGAGACATAAGTGGTTACGCACAGATGGGTAGCAGAGACCCACAGACACTGAGCGACAGGCTCTCTGTCACTCGGGAAATCTAAAGGCAGAACCCGGTGTCGTGTCTCTTGACTTCTCCTTGCTACTGCTCCCATCTGGAAGTAAACCTTTACTAGGTAGTCAAAAGAACTTCTTGGTTTCTGGATTCCTTGCCCTAGAAGTCTTCCTCACTGCTTTGGAGGGGTTTTCCTAGCCGAAGACGACTAGATTGGAGAAGGAAATGGCAATCCACTCCAGTATTCTTGTCTTCAGAATCCCATGGACAGAGGAGCCCGGTGGGCTACAGTCCATGTGGTTGCAGTCGGATACGACTGAGTGACTACCACCACCACCACCAGCAAGCCCACTAGATTCAAGTCCCAGGGATGCTGGTGTGTCAGCCCCTGGTGTGCAGCGCTGTCCATGTGCCTGCTGCTTACAGAGGGCTATGCTTCTTGTCCTAGACCTTCCTTTTTTGGAAGGATGTAAATGCATGGCATTAATTTTTCTAATGCATGGTATTTACGAGTTTTTCCCCCTTGGGGCTGTACCATGTTCAGAAATGTGAACATGGCAAGAAGGATGGATACATTTTTAGATCAGTAAGTGCAACCAGATGTGTGGATGGGACTAAAGAAACACAATAAGCTTTTGTGAGGGATGCAGCGCTCTTAGACACAGCCCAGGGAAATGAGTTCATGACACAGCCCAGGGAAATGAGTTCATGACACAGCCCGGGGAAATGAGTTCATAGCTGGCACAAAAATTCACAAGTCTAGGTGTTCTCTGAATGACTACCAGCTTCACGTAGCCCCTGAAAGACTGGAACCCTGTGCTACATTCATGAATCCAGCTCTCATGACAGCAGATGATAGCCAGGGGCTTGACACAAGTCTCTGTTTTACTCCATCACATCCACGAAACTGATAAGGAAACTGGGACTCAGTCTGGCTAAGTAACTTGGCCAGAGTTATATAGAAGGAAGCAGGCAGGGCTGATATTTCCACCAGGATGGTTGGTCTCCAGAGTCCTTTTTCCTTCAGAACACCACAGTGTCACTTGGGAGCAATTTCTTTCCCCAGGGAGCTGGCTGGCCACGGGCAGGAGGTCTCTGGTGCTCCAGGATTCTTGGGAGGCTCTGTCCCAGGTGATTCACAATGAGAAACACCTCTTGGCACTGTTGAAGCAGGTGGTGATGATATTGCAGGAGGAAAAGTATTACAGTACTCATTCCTGAGGAATTCAAAATCAAAGGTGAGGCAAGACACAGAAGCACCCTTGCACTGTGAAATACGCGTATCAATATACAATAATGCTTAATTCTGGGGAGGCAAAAGGTGAATGCTTAGACCTGAACTGTGACCTAAAGTAACCTGGAAAATGTTCAGGGTGGAGGGATTCAAACTGTGCCTTGAAGGATGGGAGGAGTTTGGAGAGGCAAAGGGGTGTGAGAAGCGAAAGAGGCTGAAGTGTGTAAACTGGATAAAAAGAGCAGGAACACAGAGAGAAATTAAAGAGGTGAGGTTGGGGAGATGAAAAACAGTATTTATTAATCACCTATTGTGTGCCATGAATGGTGCTGGGTCTTGTATATAGTCTCATTGATTTAAGTCAACTATATTTGGTTTTAATTTACATATAAGAAAACGCACACATTTAAAAAGTGCAGAGCACAGTTCCAATCACCTGTGCAATAATATCAAGCAGTCTGGTCTCCATGAAATTGGACTTCCAGAAAGATGGAAAAGAGGAGTAAACAGAAAAAGTATTTGAAGAAATTATCGCCAAAAAATTTCCCCAAATTTGTTGAGAACTATAAATCTATGGATAGAAATGTTTTACACCATGACACAATATGATCAAGTTTCTGAAAAACAGTGACAAAAGAACATCTTTAAAGCATCCAGAGAAGAAGACACATTTTGTACAGAGGAACAAAGATAAAACTTGTCACAGATTTATTATAAGAAACAATGCAACCCAGAAGACAGTGGAATGCATCTTAAAGTGTTGAAAAAAAAAATCAACCCAGAATTTTAAATCTAGCAAAGATGTAATTTAAAAGTGAAGGTAAAATGATGACTTTTTCAGACAGACAAAAGATGCAAGCATTTGTTGCCAATAGGCCTGAACTTAAAAAATATTAAAGCTCTTCAGGCAGTAGGAAAATAATGCCAGATGGAAAGTTGGATCAACACAAAGGCCTGGAGAGATTGGGAAATGGTAAATAATGTGGGTAAAAATAAGAGACCTTTTTTACCCTTACTAAAAAAAATTTAAAAGACTAATGACTTAAAGCAAAAGAATGTATTGTGGTGTTAATAGCATATACAGCAGTAAAACATACGACAACAGCAGCACAGATTACAGGAGGGGAGCACAGGAGCATACTGTCGGAAAGTTTTCTATGGGAAGGAGTGTAATATTTGAGGATACCCTGTGATACATTAATTACGCATATTTTAAATCCCAGAGCAACTATTGAAAAAATAAGACAAGGTGATATAGTTAGCAAACCAATAGTGGAGGTAGATGGAATACTAAAAAATGCAAAATCAATGCACAACAAGACTAAAAGATTAAAAAGCGAACAGAATAAAAGGAGCAAGTAGAAAATAAGCAGCAAGATAGTACAGAAACCTGACTCTATCAATAATTACATTAAGTGTAAATGATCTAAACACTTTTTCTGGTTTCAGAGAGAGACCTCCCCACCCACCTTGAGCTGGCTCAGGGAAAAGGAATTTAGTGCAAGGATCTGTGCGGAAGGGATGGTGACCCCTAGAAGAGAAGTCTTGACCTGCTGGCTCCCACGGAGCAGGAACTGAGATGGGAAAGCCGTCCCAAGCTAAGGCCACAGTCCCCGTCTTTCCAGGAACCCAGGGCCTCTAGTTCCTGCTGTTGTCTGCTCCATTCTCCCGTCTCTGCCCCTGGCTCCTTTATTCCCGCATCTGGTGTGTGACCATCTCGGCGATCACCTCCTTCTCTCCCCTTTCTGCACCACAACTGTCTGCTTTGGTTTCCATTTCCAAAATGTCAGCAGCCTCTCAGTTTCCCCTACTTATGGCCTGAAGAAGGCATGTTAGCGGATCTTTTTTTTTTTTAACCAGGCCACAAGTCAGTGGCCTTAAAGGTAACCTGAGGTCAAAGGCCCCCCTGGTCTAGGCAGCTGTACCTGAGATGGGCAAAAGGGCAGGTTCTCAGGTTGGGAGTGAAGGGTGAAACAAGACTGGCCTCCCAGCTTACATCTTTTTCCTTAGTGGAAACACAAGAGACAAAAGCTATTCTTTTGAGCATTCAGGGTTGCCCTTCTCATAGTATTCTCCAAAGAGAAGAAAAATGTCATTTCTAAACTCCAGATTAATGCCATGGCAATTGGGATGTTAGAAAATTCAGAGAGAAAAACTTTCTGTGTGTTAATATGATAAAAGCAATCATAATAAAGTGTGGTCAGTTAGCTAGACTCAGATCTTGAAGGTTTGAAAAGGACCTGAGAGAATAAGACTGGGAGCTGACTGTGGCTCAGATCATGAGCTCCTTACTGCCAAATTCAGACTTAAATTGAAGAAAGTTAGGGAAAACCACTACTTCATACCATTAAACCATACCATTCAGGTATGACCTAAATCAAATCCCTTACAACTGTACAGTGGAAGTGACAAGTAGAATCAAGGGATTAGATCTGACAGAGTGCCTGAAGAACTATGGATGCAAGTTCGTGACATTGTACAAGAGGCAGTGATCAAGACCATCCCCAAGAAAAAGAAATGCAAAAAGGCAAAATGGTTGTCTGAGGAGGCCTTACAAATAGCTGAGAAAAGAAGGGAAGCTAAAGGCAAAGGAGAAAAGGAAAGATATATCCATTTGAATGCGGAGTTCCAAAGAATAGCAAGGAGAGATAAGAAAGCCTTCCTCAGTGATCAATGCAAAGAAATAGAGGCAAACAATAAATGGGAAAGACTTGAGATCTGTTCAAGAAAATTAGAGATAATAAGGGATCATTTCATGCAAAAATGGGCATAATAAAAGACAGAAATGGTATGGACCTAACAGAAGCAGAAGATATTAAGAGGTGGCAAGAATACACAGAAGACCTATACAGAAAAGATCTTCATAACTCAGATAACCATGATGGTGTGATCACTCACCTACAGCCAGACATCCTGGAATGCATAGTCAAGTGGGCCTTAGGAAGCATCACAATGAACAAAGCTGGAGGAGGTGATGGATTCCAGTTGAGCTATTTCAAATCCTAAAAGATGATGCTGTGAAAGTGCTGCACTCAATATGCCAGCAAATTTGGAACACTCAGCAGTGGCCACAGGACTGGAAAAGATCAGTTTTCATTCTAATCCCAAAGAAGGTCAGTGCCAAAGAATGTTCAGACTACTGCACAATTGTACTCATCTCACAGGCTGGCAAAGTAATGCTCAAAATTCTCTAAGCCAGGCTTCAACAGTATGTGGACTGTGAACTTCCAGATGATCAAGCTGGATTTAGAAAAGACAGAGGAACCAGAGATCCAATTGCCAACATCTGCTGGATTATCGAAAAAGCTAGAGAGTTCCAGAAAAACATCTATTTCTGCTTTATTGACTATGCCAAAGCCTTTAACTGTGTGGATCACAATAAACTGTGGAAAATTCTGAAAGAGATTGGAATATAGACCACCTGACCTGCCTCCTGAGAAATCTGTACACAGGTCAAGAAGCAACAGTTAGAACTAGACATGAACAATAGACTGGTTCCAAACTGAGAAGGGAGTATGTCAAGGCTGTATATTGTCACCCTGCTTATTTAACTTATATGCAGAGTACATCATGAGAAACGCTGGGCTGGAGGAAGCACAAGCTGGAATCAAGACTGCTGGGAGAAATATCAATAACCTCAGATATGGCAGAAAGTGAAAAAGAACTAGAGAGCCTCTTGATGAAAGTGAAAGAGGAGAGTGAAAAAGGTGGCTTAAAGCTCAGCATTCAGAAAACTAAGGTTATGGCATCTGCTGGTCCCATCACTTCATGACAAATAGATAGGGAAACAATGGAAACAGTGACAGATTTTATTTTCTTGCACTCCAAAATCACTGCAGATGGTGACTGCAGCCATGAAATTAAAAGACGCTTGCACCTTGGAAGGAAAGTTATGACCAACCTAGACAGCATATTAAAAAGCNTTTTTTTTTTTAACCAGGCCACAAGTCAGTGGCCTTAAAGGTAACCTGAGGTCAAAGGCCCCCCTGGTCTAGGCAGCTGTACCTGAGATGGGCAAAAGGGCAGGTTCTCAGGTTGGGAGTGAAGGGTGAAACAAGACTGGCCTCCCAGCTTACATCTTTTTCCTTAGTGGAAACACAAGAGACAAAAGCTATTCTTTTGAGCATTCAGGGTTGCCCTTCTCATAGTATTCTCCAAAGAGAAGAAAAATGTCATTTCTAAACTCCAGATTAATGCCATGGCAATTGGGATGTTAGAAAATTCAGAGAGAAAAACTTTCTGTGTGTTAATATGATAAAAGCAATCATAATAAAGTGTGGTCAGTTAGCTAGACTCAGATCTTGAAGGTTTGAAAAGGACCTGAGAGAATAAGACTGGGAGCTGACTGTGGCTCAGATCATGAGCTCCTTACTGCCAAATTCAGACTTAAATTGAAGAAAGTTAGGGAAAACCACTACTTCATACCATTAAACCATACCATTCAGGTATGACCTAAATCAAATCCCTTACAACTGTACAGTGGAAGTGACAAGTAGAATCAAGGGATTAGATCTGACAGAGTGCCTGAAGAACTATGGATGCAAGTTCGTGACATTGTACAAGAGGCAGTGATCAAGACCATCCCCAAGAAAAAGAAATGCAAAAAGGCAAAATGGTNAGTGGAAGTGACAAGTAGAATCAAGGGATTAGATCTGACAGAGTGCCTGAAGAACTATGGATGCAAGTTCGTGACATTGTACAAGAGGCAGTGATCAAGACCATCCCCAAGAAAAAGAAATGCAAAAAGGCAAAATGGTTGTCTGAGGAGGCCTTACAAATAGCTGAGAAAAGAAGGGAAGCTAAAGGCAAAGGAGAAAAGGAAAGATATATCCATTTGAATGCGGAGTTCCAAAGAATAGCAAGGAGAGATAAGAAAGCCTTCCTCAGTGATCAATGCAAAGAAATAGAGGCAAACAATAAATGGGAAAGACTTGAGATCTGTTCAAGAAAATTAGAGATAATAAGGGATCATTTCATGCAAAAATGGGCATAATAAAAGACAGAAATGGTATGGACCTAACAGAAGCAGAAGATATTAAGAGGTGGCAAGAATACACAGAAGACCTATACAGAAAAGATCTTCATAACTCAGATAACCATGATGGTGTGATCACTCACCTACAGCCAGACATCCTGGAATGCATAGTCAAGTGGGCCTTAGGAAGCATCACAATGAACAAAGCTGGAGGAGGTGATGGATTCCAGTTGAGCTATTTCAAATCCTAAAAGATGATGCTGTGAAAGTGCTGCACTCAATATGCCAGCAAATTTGGAACACTCAGCAGTGGCCACAGGACTGGAAAAGATCAGTTTTCATTCTAATCCCAAAGAAGGTCAGTGCCAAAGAATGTTCAGACTACTGCACAATTGTACTCATCTCACAGGCTGGCAAAGTAATGCTCAAAATTCTCTAAGCCAGGCTTCAACAGTATGTGGACTGTGAACTTCCAGATGATCAAGCTGGATTTAGAAAAGACAGAGGAACCAGAGATCCAATTGCCAACATCTGCTGGATTATCGAAAAAGCTAGAGAGTTCCAGAAAAACATCTATTTCTGCTTTATTGACTATGCCAAAGCCTTTAACTGTGTGGATCACAATAAACTGTGGAAAATTCTGAAAGAGATTGGAATATAGACCACCTGACCTGCCTCCTGAGAAATCTGTACACAGGTCAAGAAGCAACAGTTAGAACTAGACATGAACAATAGACTGGTTCCAAACTGAGAAGGGAGTATGTCAAGGCTGTATATTGTCACCCTGCTTATTTAACTTATATGCAGAGTACATCATGAGAAACGCTGGGCTGGAGGAAGCACAAGCTGGAATCAAGACTGCTGGGAGAAATATCAATAACCTCAGATATGGCAGAAAGTGAAAAAGAACTAGAGAGCCTCTTGATGAAAGTGAAAGAGGAGAGTGAAAAAGGTGGCTTAAAGCTCAGCATTCAGAAAACTAAGGTTATGGCATCTGCTGGTCCCATCACTTCATGACAAATAGATAGGGAAACAATGGAAACAGTGACAGATTTTATTTTCTTGCACTCCAAAATCACTGCAGATGGTGACTGCAGCCATGAAATTAAAAGACGCTTGCACCTTGGAAGGAAAGTTATGACCAACCTAGACAGCATATTAAAAAGCAGAGACATTACTTTGTCAACAAAGGTCCGTCTAGTCAAAGCTGTGGTTTTTCCAGTAGTCACCTATGGATGTGAGAGCTTGACTCTAAAGAAAGCTGAGCACTGAAGAACTGATGCTTTTGAACTGTGGTGTTGGAGAAGACTCTTGAGAGTCCCTTGGACTACAAGGAGATCCAACCAGTCCATCCTAAAGGAAATCAGTCCTGAGTGTTCATTGGAAGGACTGATGCTGAAGCTGAAACTCCAATATCTTGGCCATCTGATGCAAAGAACTGACTCATTGGAAAAGACACTGATGCTGGGAAACATTGAAGGTGGGAGGAGAAGGGGATAACAGAGGATGAGATGGTTGTATGGCATCACTGACTCAATGGACATGAGTTTGAACAAGCTCCGGGAGTTGGTGAAGGATAGGGAAACTTGGCATGTTGCAGTCCATGGGGTCCCAAAGAGTCAGACACAACTGAGCAACTGAACTGAACTGAGAGAACAGTAGTTCTCATGTCATCTGTGCCCTGATGGAAAATTAGGCTTAATGGTGTAACATCCATTATTGATTCTTTTATTAAAGATCTTCCTTTTTGTCTGATTCCAGTAGAGGAGTTTCATAGTTTCCTTTGTTAAATCCTCACTTTTCTAGGAAGAAATTGAGAAGGTTACAGGAAAATATTGATCAAGACAGGTTGTAATTCCCTGAAGGTTTCAGCAGAAAGGATATTGCTCAATTCCCACCCCTGGCCCTTAATCCCCAAAGCAGGAGACCTCAGGCCACCTCTGGGGTTCTTAGTTCTCCTATCCAGGAGGGCAGGCTCCATGCCACGTGGCCAGACCTGGAAGGATTTGGAGTCAGCAGGGATGGGGCAGGGTCCCGTCTTCTGGCTCCACCGCCAGTCCTGCCAGGAAGGCTTGGAGCTGCTCCTTGACCTGGGACCACCCCTGGGAGGGGCACAGAATTCTGCCAGAGTTTTACATGCCCACAGTGCAGCCTATCTCACCGAGGTCAGGAGGGCAGAAAGCCCAGCCCTGTTCACAGAGCCTCCGAAAGACTGACCCTATTTTATTATTGTTACTTTCATCATATTAACGCAAAGAATAACAACTGTTTTCAATATCCTAAACACATACTTGGAAGCTGCAATGCACCATAAAAATACAAAACCTACAAAGAGTTGGCTACTTGTCTGTGCTCTGGGAGGCTCAGATGGACTTGAGACTGGTCACCCTTGATCCTGAGCTGGCCACTGAGTCACCAGGTTGCCCCCCCTTGGCAAGGACTGACAGTGGTCAGGTGCTAGTGTTCTAGACAAAGGTTGCCATCTGCAGAACCGCTTGCAAGAACTAGGACTTGGAAAGCTTGGTAACGAGAACTTTCTGTTAGAAAGTCTAGCCAGTTGCAGTGGGAGCCTGAAAGACAGATGTTATATAAGCAGGGTGGCCAGCACTGTCCAGACCTCTGAGGTCTGCATTCAGGCACTGGTTCTCCGTCCCCGGGGGGACCGCCCTGCCCACAATTGTCATAGCGCTGCCTGGGCCCAGTGGAGGGGCCACACTCACAGGGTCCTGCTGAGCTCCCTACTCCGTCTTGCCGCGGGAGTGAAGCCAGGCTCTAGGAGCTCCCTCCCACTTTGGCAGGTGTTGCCACTTACAGCTGGGTCACACTGGGGACATTAGCCAGCATCTCAGAAATGGAAATTCTAGCCTCTGCCTTTCTGACCTCAAAGGGCTATTTTATCAGTGCAAAATGAAAGAGCTATGTAAATGGCCAGGCGCTGAAAAATGTGATGATGGCACTTGGTGAAATGACATTTAACTTAGAGGACATATTTTACTGCCCACAAAAAAGTCTAGTCTCCTCTAAGGAGTAAGGACAATGGAAATTCCAGAGGAGAAAAATGTAAAACAAGAAATACTGGGCCAATAGCAAACCAGAAAATGGCATTTCCAATTCCAGCCCTTAAAAGCCTAGACTGAGTCAAGGGTGACTGCGGCCTCCCTGGCATCTGCTTGGAGGCCTATGGGTTCAGTCCACTTTGCTGGAAGATTCAGGGTCTCAACCCCGATTTCCTCCCTGCCACCCCTAGACTCCCACTGCCCCCCCCCCACATTACATCCCACATACCCTCCAGAGTAGGCTCATGCCAGACCCCTTACCTGAAATGCCATCTGCTGACCTCACAGTCCCTCCCCATCCCTCCTCGAGCCACCTGAAGGGGTCTCCCAACTCCTCTGGGCAGAGGGGTCCAGCACTTTTTGGATGGAATTGCTGTCTGTCCCAGTGTGGGCGCACCCCCAAAGCAGACTCTAGACAAGGATTTAGGTACAAGTTGTTTATTTGGCCTGGAGAATTCCATGGAGTGTATAGACCATGGGGTCGCAAATAGTCTGACAGGACCAAGCAACTTGTTTATTTGGAGATGACTCCCAGAAGCATGGAAAAGGCCAGAAGGGAAGAGACGGGGAAGGGAGGAGACCACTCAGGGTTACGTCAGTGAGTTCTGGGCCTTGAGCTTGGGCAACTGAGAGGCAGTCCTGCTGAGGATCTGCTGAAGTTCAGTGTACAATTCACCTTGAGTCACCCTATTGAGGGCGAGGAGGCTGGAGCAGAGAGGAAGCTAGGATATCTCTGCCCACTCTGGTTCTTTATATTTTAAACGGGTGCCCCTAAAAAAGCATTAACTTCCTCAAACTTTCAGGAAAAGCTGAGCAAAGAGTGCTCAGGGTTCCAGACAAAACCCTTGAGCAGAGTCTCAGGTGTTTGAGGCAAGAAGTCATCTGCACATACTGTTCTCTGAGCCTGCAAAGAACTTCCCCGTGGGCTGGGGGTCACGGTGCCACAGAGACCAAGGCCCAAAGGTGGCCTCTCGCTGCCTGTGCTGACATCGTCGCTGTTGACTTGAAAGCTGGCCCTGCCCCCAGAGCCAACCCTCAGCAGCTACCCCCACCTCCTCTTCAGTTGTAATGGAGGTACTTGTAGTCCCCCTCAAGAATGTTGTAGAGTCTAGGAGGGAACGGATGGGGATACTGGAGGGGATTTTAGAAACGTGAATGGTCATGGAGAAGAAGCAAGTCCCCAGCACCTGAAATAAACAGCAAGGTGTCTCTCCAGGCTGTACTCTTCCCCCCAGCTCTAAACTCTGCTGCCCAAACCAGACAAATATTCTGAAATGGCATTGTTGTGTGGTTTTGGAGATAAATGACACATGCTGAAATGTATATTGTTCATTTACCACAAGCTGCAGTTACTATTACACTCTTGATCAATCATTATGGAAGTTTTAGTAATAATACGAAGAACTGGCATGGCAATACTAGCATATTCCTGCTGATTATCCCACCAACATCTTGCCTGCCCAATTCCAAATGTTTTCCTGGCCTCCAGCTCATCTTGTTCCTTCTCTTTGCCCCCTTTCCTACCAGCACACCCCGTACCCTCCCAATAGGAGGCTTTCCTAAGATGTAGTTCCACCTTAACATTTGCTTGCTGGTAAATCAAGAGCGTTTTCTTCGTTCTTCTCTTCCTGTACTAGATAGCAAATGAGCTGCCTTCCTGCCTACTTTGTAGAAACTGCCTCCCATCGACTCATTTGGTAAAAGCAACTGGTCCTGGGAGCTCTTTTATGCACTTACGCATGGTTAGGGCTAATTGTTTCAAGGGTAGACAAACTGGCGGTGGCAGAAGATGAGATGGTTAGATGGACATGAGTTTGAGCAAACTCTGGGAGACGGTGAAGGACAGGGAAGCCTGGAGTGCTGTAGTCCAAGGGTTCGCAGAGTCAGACATGACTTAGCAACTGAACGGCTTAGAATATGGACTGAGCAAGAGAGAAGTCAGACTGTTTCTAGGTGGCTGGATGTATAACATAAACTCGAGAGCCGGAGAGGAGTCTGAGGCCCATGTTTTCCACGCTGCTCCCTGTTCTAAATCGGGGCACTAGACCACCAAGGCAGAGCTTGCGGAGANGGAGACTAGACTCCCACTGCCCCCCCCCCACATTACATCCCACATACCCTCCAGAGTAGGCTCATGCCAGACCCCTTACCTGAAATGCCATCTGCTGACCTCACAGTCCTCCCTCCCCATCCCTCCTCGAGCCACCTGAAGGGGTCTCCCAACTCCTCTGGGCAGAGGGGTCCAGCACTTTTTGGATGGAATTGCTGTCTGTCCCAGTGTGGGCGCACCCCCAAAGCAGACTCTAGACAAGGATTTAGGTACAAGTTGTTTATTTGGCCTGGAGAATTCCATGGAGTGTATAGACCATGGGGTCGCAAATAGTCTGACAGGACCAAGCAACTTGTTTATTTGGAGATGACTCCCAGAAGCATGGAAAAGGCCAGAAGGGAAGAGACGGGGAAGGGAGGAGACCACTCAGGGTTACGTCAGTGAGTTCTGGGCCTTGAGCTTGGGCAACTGAGAGGCAGTCCTGCTGAGGATCTGCTGAAGTTCAGTGTACAATTCACCTTGAGTCACCCTATTGAGGGCGAGGAGGCTGGAGCAGAGAGGAAGCTAGGATATCTCTGCCCACTCTGGTTCTTTATATTTTAAACGGGTGCCCCTAAAAAAGCATTAACTTCCTCAAACTTTCAGGAAAAGCTGAGCAAAGAGTGCTCAGGGTTCCAGACAAAACCCTTGAGCAGAGTCTCAGGTGTTTGAGGCAAGAAGTCATCTGCACATACTGTTCTCTGAGCCTGCAAAGAACTTCCCCGTGGGCTGGGGGTCACGGTGCCACAGAGACCAAGGCCCAAAGGTGGCCTCTCGCTGCCTGTGCTGACATCGTCGCTGTTGACTTGAAAGCTGGCCCTGCCCCCAGAGCCAACCCTCAGCAGCTACCCCCACCTCCTCTTCAGTTGTAATGGAGGTACTTGTAGTCCCCCTCAAGAATGTTGTAGAGTCTAGGAGGGAACGGATGGGGATACTGGAGGGGATTTTAGAAACGTGAATGGTCATGGAGAAGAAGCAAGTCCCCAGCACCTGAAATAAACAGCAAGGTGTCTCTCCAGGCTGTACTCTTCCCCCCAGCTCTAAACTCTGCTGCCCAAACCAGACAAATATTCTGAAATGGCATTGTTGTGTGGTTTTGGAGATAAATGACACATGCTGAAATGTATATTGTTCATTTACCACAAGCTGCAGTTACTATTACACTCTTGATCAATCATTATGGAAGTTTTAGTAATAATACGAAGAACTGGCATGGCAATACTAGCATATTCCTGCTGATTATCCCACCAACATCTTGCCTGCCCAATTCCAAATGTTTTCCTGGCCTCCAGCTCATCTTGTTCCTTCTCTTTGCCCCCTTTCCTACCAGCACACCCCGTACCCTCCCAATAGGAGGCTTTCCTAAGATGTAGTTCCACCTTAACATTTGCTTGCTGGTAAATCAAGAGCGTTTTCTTCGTTCTTCTCTTCCTGTACTAGATAGCAAATGAGCTGCCTTCCTGCCTACTTTGTAGAAACTGCCTCCCATCGACTCATTTGGTAAAAGCAACTGGTCCTGGGAGCTCTTTTATGCACTTACGCATGGTTAGGGCTAATTGTTTCAAGGGTAGACAAACTGGCGGTGGCAGAAGATGAGATGGTTAGATGGACATGAGTTTGAGCAAACTCTGGGAGACGGTGAAGGACAGGGAAGCCTGGAGTGCTGTAGTCCAAGGGTTCGCAGAGTCAGACATGACTTAGCAACTGAACGGCTTAGAATATGGACTGAGCAAGAGAGAAGTCAGACTGTTTCTAGGTGGCTGGATGTATAACATAAACTCGAGAGCCGGAGAGGAGTCTGAGGCCCATGTTTTCCACGCTGCTCCCTGTTCTAAATCGGGGCACTAGACCACCAAGGCAGAGCTTGCGGAGAGGCTGGAACAGATGTGCTCCACCAGCATAGTCTCCTCTTCATTTTTCCTCTCTGCCTCCAGCAGTCCTGTAGCTTTCAGTTTTCCTTGAACATTTTTTGTTAGATTTATTCCTAACTATTTGATGTTTTTCATCCTACAAAAAATGGTGTTTAGTTTTAACAGAATGTTGTGGATTGTTTGGAAACCTGGAAGTCTTGTCTCTGACTTTTGGGCTACTGGAGGCGTTTGGGCCAGAAAAGAGGAAGCAGGTTCTAATGCTGCCTGATCACTTTTCGAATTTCATGCCGGTATCATTTACCTTGTTCTGGAAAACTTCCATTAGCATTTCTATGTGCAGGTCTGCGGGTGTCAAATTCTCCTAGTTTTATCTGAAAATTTCCTTATTTGACCTTCATTCTTGGAGGATATTTTTGCCTGATATAGAATTCAGGGCTGATAGACTTCCTTTCCTTCAGCACTTCAGGAATATTGTTCTACTCTCTCTTGGACTTCATAATTTCTGATAAGAAGTCAGCCATTTATTGAACTGTTCTTTGAACGTAGTATGTTATTCTTTCCTTGCTGCCTCAGCAATGTTTACTCTGTATTCGGCTTTCAGTATCTTGACTATAAAATGTGCCTTAGCACAGCCTGCGTGATGTTCTTTCAATACTTTGTAGATATAAGTTTTCAACAAATTCATGAAATTTCCAGTGATTATTTCTTCAAATATTTTTTCTGCCTTATTTTCTTTCTTTTCCCTTTCAACTACATATATTTTTGACTGATATTATCTAAAAGATGTCTGAGGCTTTTGTTTTTTTCAGTTGTTAAACTCTGTTCTTCATATTGGATTGTTTCCACTGATCTATCTTCAAGTTCACTTACTTTTTTCTCTATTATCTCCATTCTATTAAATTTATCCAGTAGATTTTGTAAAACTTCAGCCATGATATAGTTTTTATATATTATACACATATAATTTTTAAGAATATCTTAAAAAATTTTATTTGCTGAAATTTTCTGTCTTCATTGTGAACATTTTCTTTTACTTCATGGAGGATAGTTAAGATAGCTGCTTTAAAATCGGTCTGCTAAGTCCATATTTCATTCATCTCAGGCTTTTTCCTCAGTGGATATTCTTTTCTCTTGAAAATAGGTTCCATTTTCTTGGATCTTTTTATGTTGAGTAATTTTGGACTGCATCCTGGGCATTATGAATTTTAATTTATGGAGACTCAGGATTATGTTATTTTACCCTGATAAACATTCTTTCTTTTCTTTAAAAGTTGTTTTCTTTCTTCTTTCTCCTTTCTTTTTGAAGCAAGCAATCATCTTTGTTGAATGCAAACTGCAGCCCCGCCTTTTTTGGCCACTGCCTCCAATCCCCAGTCAGATTGTCTGCCCTCAGCAGAGTGCTTTCAGTTTGCTCTGTGTTATGTGTGATTCGAAGCCAACAGTGATGTGAACAGACAGAATTGGGGGATCTCTTCTCCAGCTCTCTTCTGGAGCCCCTTCTAGCAGCTGTGGTTCCCCCATACTTAGTCTTCTGGTTCCCCAGAAAGACAGCAGTTGCTCCGTCAGCACCCACTGTCCCGTGTGCCACAGTGACTGCCTGGCTGTAGTCTAAACTGGCAACTCACTCCGTACGACTCCCCTCCTGCAAGCATGGACCCCTCACCAGAATCTGCCTGCTTTTGTTCACCCTCCAGTGCCTGCAGATAGCTGTTTTACTTTAGTTATCACCTGCATTCTGTTGAGAGTTTATAGTTATTATAGAAGCTCATATCCTAGCTGAAACTCAGGACAGAGAGCAGCACAGGGTCTTAGGAAACGCAGATAATAAGTACAGGGGAGGGGAGGAGGCAGGGGCCTACACCTGAGCACATATGTTCCTTCCAGAGGTGCGTAAGGCTCTCTTTCCTGCTTCAGCAGGCAATTTTACCATGATGTTTTAAGTAACAGTCTTGTGTGGTATAAATTTAACAATTTCATAGTTTGGCAGCAAATATGTTTGTGCTGGATGAGCTTCTCAGACACATTTTCCCACACCTCCTTTTTTCTTAGTCTAGTCAAAGGCCCCTCTTGGAACCTCCCTGTAGCCCTACTTGACAAGAGTCAAACATTAATCATACCCATGAAACATGTAGATGAGGGAGACCCTACCAACTTCAGCTTCACACAAGCATTCAACCCCAGTTCCCAGGGTTTGCTACCATATTTCACTTTAGTTTACTAAACTGATACCTCCAGAGCCCAGACCATACTACGTCCTGGAGAAGAGTTGAATTTCCTTTTTAAGCCTCCAGGAGCCATACTTAGCCAGGTGTATGAGCAGGTGGTCTTGTGCCTCAGTCCATTGAGGCTGTTTTAACAAGATGCCAGACTGGATAGCTTATAAACAGCTGAAATGCACTGCTTGTTGTTCTGGAGGCTGGAAGTCTGAGACCAGGGTGCCAGTGTAGTCAGGTAAGGGTCCTTTCTGGCTTGCAGACTTACAGCTGTATCCTCACTAGCACTCAACTCCAATTTCCAGGGTTCACTAACACATCTTACTTTAGTTAACTAAACTAATACTGATATCCTCAGAAGGTGCTAGGGCTCTCTCTGGTGTCTCTTTTATAAGGGCATGAATCTCATTCATGAGGATTCTACTGTCATCACTTACGCACCGCCTAAAGGCTCCACCTCCTAATACCATCATCTTGCGGGTTAGATCTCAACATAGGAATCAGAAGGGGACACAAGCATTTAGACCGTGGTAACCCCCATAGGCCATGACTTGAGGCCATTTAAGAGATCTGCTTCTCCCTCCACCGTATCCCTTCCTGCTAGCTTGCAACTGAATTACCAGTGAGTTAGAAAAGAGAGGCATAGCGTTGCCTATCAATGGGGGCCTCCAGTCATTAATTTAGTGACATTTTAGTACTTGTTTATTAGATGCTGGGCATTGTGGTTAGCGTATGGTTTGTCTGCAAGTCACTCTTTAGAATTCTCCCGTTTGTTGGAGATGCTTTGGCCAGAAGGAAAGAAAATAGGCAAACAACACAAGACCAAAACAATTCTTTCAACAGAGCTGAGTGGGGGATTCAGAGGCAGGAAGCCATTAATTCAACTTTCTATGTGAAACAGTGCCTGAGGCCCAGTGCGTATCAGGCCCTGTGATGGCGCTGGTGATGCAAAGGTGAACTGGATTCTACTTTTGCTCCTCAGGCGTCACATTCAAGTGTGGTGTCTGGTGTGAAAAATAAACGGTTTCTAATGCAAAAAGCCTGGTTGCAATGAAGTTATAAACAGAGTAGTTGGGTATCCAGGAAGAGTCAGAGGAAATAACAGACGGAGGCATGGGGCAGGGCTTTGCCAGGCAGATGGGGGGGGCAGGACAGAGGGCAGAGCCGAGTGAGGAGAAAGAGGAACGTGTGCAGAGAGGCAGAGCTGAGAGTGAGCAGTGTGTTCGTGGACTGTGAGGATTCCAGAGCCACTACGGAGAGTGCATGGGTAGGAGGGGCTCCAGGGCAGTTAGAAAGGTGGCCACTGGTCAGACCACGGAGGGCGTATCTGCCAGCCTACGGGATCCGGCTTGCATCTTATGGCCCCGGGGAGTCAGTGGAGCAGCAACTGTGGAAGTGATGCTGGGGAGCTGTGGTGAGAGGAGCAGGCTGGCAGGAGTCACCAGGCAGGGCAGAGAGGAGACCGGAAGAAAGATGCCTCTGCTGGGCTTCAGTCCAGCCCAGGGCTGCCCTCCCACCTGGGCTTCATGAAAGAAACGCTTATTTCGCATGACAAATTTTAGGGCTGCCACAAATGCTTGTTGTTGCTTTATATAAAAGGTCTTGCCTAAAATAAAAATTTAAAATCATAGTTTAATCTGCTCCTCAGGACTCCAAATAGCCCATGTGACAACACAGCACAGAACTTGGGACCTGGGGTGTTAAGAAAAGAACCACCTTAGGGGTCCTCTGGCCCATCACCTTCTCCAGTGGAAGGTTTTTCAGAAAGGGCATGACTTTGCTTGCGTTTCCTGCAAACAAATTGAGTCCAATCAGACCTTGGTCCTCTGCCCTGCACACGAGGCTGAAGGACCTCAGAGTGTGCTACTAAACAGAGGCGTCAAGACTAAGGCTTACAACCCACACTGCTCAGAAAGTGACTTTGAACCTTCCACATGTCATGTTTTTGAAGTGACAACTGGAATATCTTTCCTTCTCACTGAGAATCACTCTCAGTTGTTGACTGTGCTCGTGCTCAGCCATGTCTGACTCTTTTGTGACCCCGTGGATGTAGCTCACCAGGCTCCTCTGTCCATTGGATTTTCCAGGCAGGAATACTGGAGTGGGTTGCCATTTCCTTCTCCAGGGAACCTTCCCAACCCAAGGGTAAACAGATAAAATGCCCCACTCTTCTGAACAAATTATGTATATTTAGTATCTTAATATCTCCAAAATGGGCCAAAATTACACAGGGATTAGTGGGAAAATAAATAATTTTGCCATTATAAAAATTTTTGGGCATCAAACATTTTCATTAGAGGGAAATAATGGCTATATTTAGAATAAATAAGCCAACAGGTTGAAAACACAATTTGCTGATAATTTGTGGGTAGTGTACTGTATGAATTTAAAAATAATTTAAAGTAATTTAAAAATATATGTATACATAGACATATGTATATATACATAAACATGTACATGTGTAGGAGATGTGGGTTTGATCCCTGGGTCAGGCAGATCCCCTGGAGGAGGAAATAGCAATCCATTCCAGTATTCTTGCTGGAAAATCCCATGGACAGAGGAGCCAGGCAGGCTACAGTCCATGAGGCCGCAAAAAGTCAGACACGACTGAGCGACAGAGCACACACGTGTATTCATAAACGTATGCATATATATATGTGTGTGTGTACTGATCAGCAAGAGAGAATGTCACAGGTTAGATTTTCCAGAATCAGGTACCAAGGCAGAATTTGGAGTACAAGAATTCTCACAGGGGATCCCACCTGTGAGAAGGAGAAAGAAGGATGGATCAGGAGTTGAATTGCATTAAGGCAATTCAAAGCAGGGAGCTTTGGAGTGAATACCGTCTGCAGAGTTGTCTAGAATGGCTATGCTTCTACACCCCTGCCCCTGTCTGTTAATGGATATAAACTGTCCTGGGAAGGGTATGACCTTGAGCATGGTAGCTTTTTTGCAGAGAAGTGGCTTTTTGCGCCTGAGGCCGACCCTAAAGGAACTGACAATTGGAAGTTGATCGCCAACACTTCCTATAGATGGATAGCTGGTTCTTTCTAGGATGGAGATCTAAGCAGTGCATCTGGTCTACAGCAGACAATGGTGCCCTGATAATCTGGGTCATTAAAAAGATTTTTGTTCTTAGTCTTTATTGAATTTGTTACAATAGTGTTTCCATTCTGTGTTTTGGCTTTTTGGCCTCGAGGTGTGTAGGACCTTAGCTCCCCAACCAGAACTGAACCTGTACTGCCTGCGTTGCAAGTCTTAATCACTGGACCACCAGGGAAGTTTCACTCTGTCATTTTGACAACCCCTTTTGGCTATGACTCACTCTGTAGAGTTGCCTCCCCCATGTCTTGGTTTACTTNTGCATCTGGTCTACAGCAGACAATGGTGCCCTGATAATCTGGGTCATTAAAAAGATTTTTGTTCTTAGTCTTTATTGAATTTGTTACGATAGTGTTTCCATTCTGTGTTTTGGCTTTTTGGCCCCGAGGTGTGTAGGACCTTAGCTCCCCAACCAGAACTGAACCTGTACGGCCTGCGTTGTAAGTCTTAATCACGGGACCACCAGGGAAGTTTCACTCTGTCATTTTAACAACCCCTTTTGGCTATGACTCACTCTATAGAGTTGCCTCCCCCATGTCTTGGTTTACTTAATATTCTCCTTGTTCAACTAAAGGCAGTTGGAGGGTAGGAGGGTGAAGAAGAAAGAGCTATTCCAGCCCTTTCTCTTCATCTCTCCAGCTCTGGATGTGGCTGTGTACAAATATTTACAGTCCCGATTACCTCCAACCCCTCAGGACTGGCTCCAGTTTCCAGCTTCAGTGTGTGTGTGTGTGTGTGTGTATGTTAGTTACTCAGTCATGTCCAACTCTTTGCAACACCATGGATTGTAGCCCACCAAGTTCTTCTGTCCATGGAATTGTCCAGGCAAGAATACCAGAGCAGGTTGCCATTCCTTTCTCCAGGGGATCTTCCTGACCCAGGGATTGAACCCGGGTCTTCCTGACCCAGGGATTGAACCGGGTCTCCTGCATTGCAGGCAGATTCTTTACTGTCTGAGCCACCAGAGAAGCCCGAGCTTCAGTACCTTTGTCCAAACCATGGATTCCTTGGAGTAGCTCCTCAACCCATCAGCTTCTCTTTGAAATCCCTAAATCTCTATTTTTATTACTTATAACCTACATCTGAGGCAACATTTAACCATACAGCCTTTGTTTCATGCAGTAAGCCTTTGCAAAAATTAATAATTGAGGAGTAGGAATGTGCACTTGTTTTATTCCCTGAAGTGCCTGGTTAGTATTGAGTGCATGATAGGTACTCATGTATTTTGTATTGAATGAGAGGAAATTTCTTTTAGAAGGAATGTTCCAAATGTAAAGTGATAAAGTTTTAACTGTATACAATTGGTTTTAGCTGTTGCAGTTTCTTATTTGAAAGAAAATTAATGATTATGAAGGGGTCTCGAGGAATAGCATGTGGGAAGTTAAATTCATTAATTTATCAAATAGGAAAAAGTTATTTCTAGCTTCTTTACCAGAACTGACTAGGCTTCCCAAGTCATACTGCAAAGGTGGAAGGAGTTGCTGGATCCAAGTTTGAATCCATGGCTCTTGGACTGTTAACCTTGGGAGCCACTGATTATTTCACTTGAGGCATCAGTAAATTCTTGACCTAATTTTAGGATTTTAACGGTATTTTTCAAGTCTCATGGTTTATTCTATACAACTGTGTCAAAATTTGCATTGATGGTGCAAAAGCCATGGTGGGCACAAATGGCGCCCTTGCATGAATCAAGGCATTGATACCAAACTGTACTAGAAATGATTGTGTTCTGTACTGCTATGCACTGGCAAAACAAAAAGAGCCAGCTCCACCTAAGAAAGTCCTTGATAAAGCAGTAGAAAGGATGTTTTATTCAATTTCAACTCTTAAGTACACATCTTTTTAACATTACGCGTGCCAACAGAGGAAGTGAAAAAAAAAAAAACATTCTGTTGCCTCTCGAAGTAAATGGTTGTTTCCATGAAAAGCACTTGTGTGACTGAGTTTCAGGTTGAACTAGCCACTTCTTAATGAAACACCATTTTTATTTGAAAGAATGGCTGACAAACTGTGGTGACTCAGATTTCTCTCTGGCTGACATTTTCTTGAAAGTGTTACTTCAAGGTAAATAATTGAAATGATTTGTTGCTAATGATAAAATTTGAGTTTTCAGTCAAAAATTTGAATATCAGATATTATAAGTTTCCTAGTTATTTATCAATGAGATTAGGGGTGCTGTTATCAAATGTGATTTTATAATATTGTATATTAAAATTGGAAGAACTGCATAATTCAGTGAACTAAGATTTTCCAAATGACTAATGCATGATGCTGCAAAACTCATTCAAAGTGGAAGGCAGGCCATTAGTTCATTGTTACAGTTGCAGACTCTGCTTTGTAACCCGCCTTTAAGAAACTATCATCTGCTGAGTTTTACTCTAGTATTATTGAGGAATATCCACAATTATGTGAAAAGGTTGTTAAAATACTCCTATTCCAACTACATATCTATGTAAGGCCAGAGTTTCTTCAAGTTCTTTAACCAAAGCAACATATTGCAATAAATTGATTGGAGATAAGAATATTCAGCTGTCTTCTATTAAGCCTGATATTTAGGAGACTTTCAAAATTAAAACAATTTGGCCCTTCTCACCAATTTCTCCAAAATATGTTATTTTTCAAAAAAAGTTATGTATTTAATGTATAATGAATTTTTAAAAAGAAACATTTTATGTTTCAATTTGTAAAATGGTAAATATTGATAGATAAATCAGTAAACAAAACTTTTGGATGGGTCATCAGTAATTTTATAGAGTGTAATAAAATCTTGAGACCAAAAGTTTGAGAACTGCTGCCGTAAACTGATGGGAACTTAGGATTTCAGGGATGTGGGCTCAAATGATGTGAGGGAGCTGACTGTGGCTCAGATCATGAACTCCTTATTGCCAAATTCAGACTTAAATTGAAGAAAGTAGGGAAAACCACTAGACCATTCAGGTATGACCTAAATCAAATCCCTTATGATTATACAGTGGAAGTGAGAGAGTGCCTGATGAACTATGGATGGAGGTTCATGACATTGTACAGGGTAGACAGGGATCAAGACCATCCCCATGGAAAAGAAATGCAAAAAAGCAAAATGGCTGTCTGAGGAGGCCTTACATATAGCTGTGAAAAGAAGAGAAGAGAAAAGCAAAGGAGAAAAGGAAAGATATAAGCATCTGAATGCAGAGTTCCAAAGAACAGCAAGGAAAGATAAGAAAGCCTTCCTCAGCAATCAGTGCAAAGAAATAGAGAACAACAGAATGGGAAAGACTAGATTGCCAGGAGAAATATCAATAACCTCAGGTATGCAGATGACACCACCCTTATGGCAGAAAGTGAAGAGGAACTAAAGAGCCTCTTGATGAAGGTCAAAGAGGAGAGTGAAAAAGCTGACTTAAAACTAAACATTCAAAAAACTAAGATCATGGCATCCGGTCCCATCACTTCATGGCAAATAGATGGGGAAACAGTGGAAACAGTGTCAGACTTTATATTTTGGGACTCCAAAATCACTGCAGATGGTGATTGCAGCCATGAAATTAAAAGACGCTTACTCCTTGGAAGGAAAGTTATGACCAACCTAGATAGCATATTCAAAAGCAGAGACATTACTTTGCCAACAAAGGTCCGTCTAGTCAAGGCTATGGTTTTTCCAGTGGTCATGTATGGATGTGAGAGTTGGACTGTGAAGAAAGCTCAGTGCCGAAGAATTGATGCTTTTGAACTGTGGTGTTGGAGAAGACTCTTGAGAGTCCCTGGGACTTCAAGGACATCCAACCAGTCCATTCTAAAGGAGACCAGTCCTGGGTGTTCATTGGAAGGACTGATGCTAAAGCTGAAACTCCAGTACTTTGGCCACCTGATGCAAAGAGTTGACTCATTGGACAAGACTCTGATGCTGGGAGGGATTGGGGGCAGGAGGAAGAGGGGATGACAGAGGATGAGATGGCTGGATGGCATCACTGACTCGTTGGATGTGAGTTTGAGTGAACTCCGGGAGTTGGTGATGGACAGGGAGGCCTGGTGTGCTGCAATTCATGGGGTCGCAAAGAGTTGGACAGGACTGAGCGACTGCACTGAACTGAACTGATTGCATCAGTTAGAGGAAGGAAGCAGTTCTGATTTCAGAAAGAGACAACAGAACAGAGACGCAAGTAAAAGTCCAAACAACTGCCACTCCCAAATGTCTGGTGGAGACTGGAGCTGAGCTTCTGTGAGGGTGGGGGCTGTATCATTTCTTGAAGGAGTCACTTATTGGACACAGAGACTTCTGGTAAGATGGAGATATTCTTTTCCAAGATATGAGGTTGAGAGATCCAGGCAATTATTATTTTTAAACACTTAACCAAAACTTACAAATTAAAATATATTTTGAATCAGTGTTATTCTTTCATTCAATAATAGAATAAAAATAATCATAGGATCAAACAATATAAAGTTTTTAAACTGAAAGTACTAGAATCACTCAGAGATGGGAACTATTCTCTTGAAAAATGTTTTTGCTTTGATTATGTATTATTAGCTTTCCTAAACTCAACTGACTTAAGGTAGAATTTAGAATCAATGGACTTAAGGTAGAATTTAGCTTGAATTTAAGGATATGGTCAAAGTGGTTTGTTTCACCTGTCTTCACGCTGACTTTCCTTCCCAAGCTGACAGACATAGAGAAACAAATGCCTCTGCAGGGAAGCCTACACACAGTGTCACAGCAGCCAGGCCCAAGGACAGGACACAGAGTAGAAGTCACAAACCATTAAAATCAAAACAGTGCTTTCTTTGGTGTGGTCTGTATAATGGCTTTCAGACATTCCTTAAAGTGTCATGAAGTTTTCAGAATGTTCCGCTAAAAACTGCTCCAGCGTAGGTCCCAAGATGCTAGCCAGCTTGCCTTAGAGAATGCAAGCCCCACTGTGATGGCCCTGCAGTGTAAACAGACACGCTTAGGAGGGGCAGCTCCGTGGCCTATATCTATGGCCCCGCCTCGTCTCTCTTTCAGGAATACTTGCTGCTAATCAGGTGGGCGTGCTTTCTGCCTTTTCCTGATGCATTGCAGGGCCTCTGAGACTCACTTCTCAACAGATGGTAGGCACTGCAACCACAAAGCAAAACTGGCCTCTAAACCTCCAGCCGTTCTACAACCAAAAGATGTGAGTTTACCGTTTCAAAGTTACCTCACCTGAGTTACTCTTTACGGTTTCAGAGTTACCTCACCTGAGTTACTCTTTACGGTTTCAAAGAGTTATCTAAGCAGCAGAAAGATGCAATAAAGCCTAAAAAGGTGAAGTCTCAATTTCAAAATGAAGAGACTTTTTAACTATAAGGCAGTAAACTAAGTCATTAGGTTAGAATATAGTACAATGACTTATTAATGTTTTGACATAAGTTAAAAAACTAGCAATTATACAATGCTAGCTTGCTTTTTAATTCCTTCATGTTTTATAAATGCATCCACAATAGATATTAAACTACTTAATTTTGGGGAATCCACTCTTTGAACAAATATCTACTGAGCACCTGCCAGGAGCCACAAGGAGAGCTGGGTTCTAGGGATCTAGCTAGGAACTTGGTGGTATGGTCCCTACGTCCACAAACCCACAGGAATACACAGCAATGACTCTGTGTAAGGGTTTCCCTGGTAGCTCAGCTGGTAAGGAATCCGCCTGCAATGCAGAAGACCCCAGTTTGATCCCTGGGTCGGGAAGATCCCCTGGAGAAAGGGTAGGCTACCCACTCCAGTATTCCTGGGCCTCCCTGATGGCTCAGTGGGTAAAGAATCTGCCTGCAATGCGGGAGACCTGGGTTCGATCCCTGGGCTGGCAAGATCCCCTGGAGGAGGGCATGGCAACCCACTCCAGTATTCTTGCCTGGAGAATCCCCATGGACAGAGGAGCCTGGCGGGCTACAGTTCATGGGGTCACAAAGAGTTGGACATGACTGAGCGTCTAAGCACAGCACCGTGTGTCAAGTGGGGAGGCAACAAACTAGGTGAGAAGGGACATGGAGATTTCCCGGAAGTCTCAGTCATGAAAGCAGCCACACTGGCTTTCAAAGTCTCAGGCAACAACTGACAACAGTACGGGTTTCTCACAGGAGGATACTGTGATAATCTATACTGGTGGTACACGATGGCTACAACAGGTTTTAAGGCATCCTGTATCCATGCCTGTGTTGCGTGTGTGTATGTTTCCTAAGCCTAACAGTCATAGCCAGGTTAGAAAATAAAATGGTGCATTTGGAGAAAAATAATTCCTGAAACTTTTCTAAGTGTACTGCCACATTTCTACTGGGATATAAAAACATGAACCAGATGCTTAATAACTATATATCTATCAATCCCAAAGATAAATTATTTTGCTTTACGGAAAACTAAAACATCTTATGAGCACTGAAATAAAAATTTGAATAGAATGATGGTTCTCTTTATCCTATCTGCTCCCCAATAATTTTCTAAGATTTAGAAATAACGTTTCAACATTTTGATTATGTCCATCAGCAAAACTCCACATTAAGCCAACAGTATATAAGGGAACTACTGGTTGAATTTACATTTTAGTCAAGCCCTTAATAGAGAAAAAGAAAGACTGGTTTTGATCAGAAGCTCCAGATTCCAGTTCTGCACATCTGCTAATGTAATCAATGATGGATGGAAGGATAAGAAAACAGTATTTACCGAAAACTTACTGTGTGCCAGGCACTGTGCTATGTGTTTCTCAAGGATTAGTAAATGTATTTCCACACCACAATGGGGGTAGAAATGAGCCTGAAATGGAGAAACTGAGCCTGAGAGGCAGCTGACCAGCTAGTGGGCAGCTGAACTGAAGCACAACCCAGGCAGTCTGACAACAGCTACACAGCTAAAGCAAGCTTGAGTTCTCCCAAAGGAAAACATTCTATAAAGGACTTCTTTCTTAGTCGTTTTAGGTACATCTCTGTCTTTATATTAAGTCACATATTACAAAATTTTTTCAACTGCCAGAGTTCTGAAAATTAATGGTTAGTGCTCTTCCTGTAATTTCTTATCTGAGATAATTTCCAAAATGTGATTCTGTGAAATGGGCAGATAATTCCTTTACAATGAGAAGAAGCAAAAGCCAAGAGAAACTGTAATTTGACTGAGGTGACATGAGTGGTCATCTCTGAACCTGAACCCAAGTCTTCTAATTCCATCACATCCCACCTCTCTGGTTGTGGTTTAGTCGTCTCTGATTCTTACGACCCCATGCACTGCAGCCATCCAGGCTCCTCTATCCCTGGGATTCTCCAGGCAAGAATACTAGAATGGGTAGCCATTTCCTTCTCAAGGGGATCTTCCCGACGCAGGAATCAAAGCCGGTCTCCTGCATTGCAGGCAGATTCTTTACCGACTGAGCTGTGAGGGAAGCCCAATCACATCAGACCTCTCTAAGATCTCATAAACTGTCATAGTTTTTCTTCAAGGACACCGCTTTCTAGTTTTTAAAAAGATGACTTTCAATGCCATAAAACTTAGGGTGTGTAGTTTCACAGATAGAGTTACCTCCAACCACGTGAAAACAACTGCCTTAGTTTTCCTAGCATTCATTTGTTCTATGTATTTCCTGTGGGATTTCTCATTCACCACAGGAGGNTCTAGTTTTTAAAAAGATGACTTTCAATGCCATAAAACTTAGGGTGTGTAGTTTCACAGATAGAGTTACCTCCAACCACGTGAAAACAACTGCCTTAGTTTTCCTAGCATTCATTTGTTCTATGTATTTCCTGTTGGATTTCTCATTCACCACAGGAGGGTCATCATATTAGTTACCTCGTCTTTTTTTTTTCTGGTATTTTTTTAATTGAAAGTATTAGTTGATTTACAATGATTTACGTGATTTACAATGTATGATTTACGTAGTTGATTTACAATGTTTCAGATATATTTTAATAAAGTGTTCCATTAAACATCTGTAACTATTCTTTTTAGATTCTTTTCCATTATGGGTTATTACAAGATACTGAATATAGTTCCCTGTGGTATACAGTAGATCTTTCTCGTTTATTTATTTCATATTTAGTAGTGTGAATCTGTTGATCCCAAGCTCCTAAATTATCCCTTCCCTTGCTTTTGGCAGCCATAAGTTTGTATTCTATGTCTGAGTCTATCTTTGTTTTGTAAATAGGTTCATTTGTATCATTATTTTTAATTCTGAATATAAGTGATATCATATATTTCTTTATCCATCTGACTGACTTAGTATGATAACCTCTAGGTCCATCCATGTGCTGCAAATGGCATTATCTCATTCTTGCTATGGCTGAGTAATATTCCATTACACACACACCACCCACATATTCTTTGTCCATTCATCTGTTGATGGACATTTAGGTTGCTTCCATGTCTTGGATATTATAAATAGTGGTGCTGTGAACAGTGGGATGCATACATCTTTTCAATAAGAAGAGCTTTGTCTTTTCTGGATATATGCCCAGACTGGATCATATGGTAACTTGACTTTTAGTTTTTTAAGGAACCTCTATACTATTCAGTGGCTATATTGAATAGCCATCCAGTGGCTATATCAATTTACATTTCCACCAACAGAGCAAGAGGATTCCCTTTTCTCCACACTCTCTGACATTTATTGTTTGTAGATTTTTTGATGATAGCCATTCTGATCATTATGAGGTGATGCGCTTCATTAGAGTTTTGATTTGCATTTCTCTAATAATTAGCAATGTTGAGCATCTTTCCATGTGCTTTCTGGCCATTTTTATGTCTTTAGAGAAATGTGTATTTGATCTTCTGTGCATTTTTTCTGATTGGGTTGTTTTTTTTAATATTGAGCTGCAAGTGCTGTTTGTATATTTTGGAGATCAATCTCATGTTGGTCCTATCATTTGCAAATATTTTCTCCCATTCTGTGAGCCGTCTTTTTGCTTTATGGTTTCCTTTGCTATGCAAAAGTTTTTAAATATGTGCAATTTGTTTACTTTTGTTATTTTAATTACTCTAGGAGGTATATCCAAAAAGATCTTGCTGTGATCCATGTTAAAAAATGTTTTGCCTATGTTTCCCTCTATAAGTTTTATAATATCCAGTCTTACATTTAGGTTAAAAATGAAAGTGAAGTTGCTCTGTCGTGTCCAACTCTTTGCGATCCCATGGACTGTAGCCTATCAGGCTCCTCCGTCCATGGGATTTTCCAGGCAAGAGTGCTGGAGTGGATTGCCATTTCTTTCTCCAGGGGAATCTTCCCAACCCAGGAATCAAACCTGGGTCTCCCGCATTGCAGGCAGACGCTTTACCATCTGAGCTACCAGGGAAGCCCTACATTTAGGGAGTCTGTTTTATTTTTGGATATGGTGTTAGAGAATGCTCTAACTCTATTCTTTTACATGTAGCTATCCAGGCTTCCTAGCACTACTCACAGAGGCCGTCTTTGCTTCACTGAGTCTTTGTGCTTCCTTTGTTGCAGACTAGGTAACTCTAAGTGTGAGCATCATTTCTGGACTTGCTGTCCTGTGCTACTGATCTGTATTTCTGCTTTGTGTGTGCCAATACCACACTGTTTTGATTACTGCATCTTTGTAGTTTAGTCTGAGGTCAGGGAGAATGATTCCTCCATCCGTTTTTCTTTCTCAAGATTGTTGTGGCTATGTTTTCACACACATTTAGACGATTTTTGTTCTGGTTCTGTGAAAAATGTCATTGCTAATTTGGTAGGTATTGCACTGAATCAGTAGATTGCCCTGGGTAGTATAGTGACTTTGTCAGTATTGATTCTTCAGTCCAGAACACAGTATGTCTTTTCACCTGTTTGCATCATCTTTGATTTCTGTCATCAGCATCTTACAGGTTTCAGAGTACAGGTGCTTTGTTTCCTGTACCTTGTTGTCTCTGCCTTTACCAGTGAGCTTTCCCATTCATAATTTTCCTGTTTCTAGTCATGGCCTTTTCTTTCCCATCTGGAGGAGTTCCTGCTGTAAAGCTGGTTTGGTGGTGCTGAGTTCTCTTGCTTGTCTATAAACATTTGATTTCTCCACCGAATCTGAACAAGAGACTTGCTGGGAAGAGTGTTCTTGGTTGTAGGTTTTCCCCTTTCACCACTTTAAATACATGATGCCACTCCTTCCTGGCCTACAGAGTTTCAGCTGAAGAATCAGCGGATAACCTCATGGGGATTCCCTTGTATCTTTTCTCTTGTTGCTTCTTTAAGATTCTTTCTCTCTAATTTTTGTCCATTTAATATGTCTCAGCATGTTCCTCCTTGGATTTATCCTGTACGGGACTCTCCACACTTCCGGGACTTGAGTGTTTCCTTTCCCATATTAGGGAAATTTTCAGCTATTATTTCTTCAAATATTTTCTTGGGTCCTTTTTCTCTTTTCCTTCTTAAATGCAAATGTTGGTACATTTAATGTTTTCCATAGGTCTTAGATTGTCTTCTTTCCATTTTTTAAATTCTCTTCTGCAGCAGTGATTTCTACCAATCTGTCTTCCAGCTCACTTTTCTGCCTCATTTATTCTGCTCTTGATTCCTTCTATTTTTCATTTCAGATATTGTATTATTCAGCTCTGACGATGATGCTGACTTCATAAAGTTCAGTAGTTTTCCTTCCTCTGCAATTTTTTTGGAATAGTTTCAGAAGGATAGGCATTTAACTCTTCTCTAAATGGTAGAATTCACCTGCAAAGCCATCTGGTCCTGGACTTTTGTTTGTTGGGAGTTTTTAAATTATTGATTCAATTTCAGTAATGGTAACTGGTCTGTTCATATTTTCTATTTCTTCCTGATTTGGTCTTGGGGAGATTGTAACCTTTCTAAGAATTTGTCCATGACTTCTAGGTTGTCCATTTTATTGGTGTAGAGATATTTGTAGGTAGTCTCTTATAATTCTTTGTATTTCTGTGACATCAGTTGTACTTTCTTCATTTTCACTTCTGATTTTACTGATTTGGGCCCTCTCCTTTTTTTTCCTGATGAATCTGGCTAAAGACTTATCAGTTTTGTTTATCTGTTCGATGAACTAGCTTTTGGTTTCATTGGGTTTTGTTTTTTGTCTCTGGGTGTGATCTCCTTTAAATGACATGATCAGATCTCTCTGAGGAGGTGACATTTAAGCTTAAGAGATAAAGAATGAAAAGAACCTATCTTGCTACGTGGAAGACTGTGAAGGTGAGAATTTCAGGAGGGAGCAACCAGTGCAAAAGTCCTGAGGTTGGAAAGATATTGCGGTGTTGAGGCCACTATAAGAAGCCAGCATGACAGCAGAGAAGGGAGCAAGGCGGGCAGCAGTGCTAGAAAAAGCTGGAGGAACAGAAGACTCCTGAGACAATGAACTGGAGTGGGAATTAAGGGAGTCTAGGGGCCTGCTGCCTGGACAATCCCATGGGCCGAGGAGCCTGGTAGGCTGCAGTCCGTGCGGCTGCTGAGGAGTCAGACACGACTGGATGACTTCACTTTCACGCACTGGAGAAGGACATGGCAACCCACTCCAGTGTTCTTGCCTGGAGAATCCCAGGGACGGGGGAGCCTGGTGGCTGCCGTCTGTGGGGTCACACAGAGTCGGACACGACTGAAGAGACTTAGCAGCAGCAGCAGCAGCAGCAGCAGCAGGAGCCTATTGCCTCAACACTTTTATGAATGGTTTAGAATCTATTTTTATCAGTTGTTGAAAATCTATTGTCCCCTTGACATGAAAATAAGGGACAAAGTACTGGAAGAAATTTGGTTCACAAAATTAGGATCCAGAAAATTAAGGTATCACTGATAAGCGCTTAGGTTCTGGCCTCAACCCATGTTTGATACCTAGCTCCAACAGTCACTCTCTCTGTGACTCTGGACAAGTACTTAACCTCTCTAAGTCAAGTATCAAGACAAGCAGAGGATTAGACACAGCAGCTCAAGTAAATCTTATGTTTTACACAATAATTTATCTACTGCATCAGGTTATATATGGTTTGTTTTTTGGGCCAGGAGGCTGTTCTGACAGCTTCCCCTCTAGGATTATTTTAGGTACATCACCCAGCCTCTGACAGAATTCATAGATTAAATGTAGACCCTTAACATTTATTTTGTTTATGTCACCAATATACTGCCTCTCAGATTACCTACTTGAAGGATGGAAATTTAGTATAGCCAAATTTTAGAAATTAATTTTAGTTTTCTAATCCTATTATTACTCAGAACTTGCTAAAAGATATTTTAAAATACAATTTGCAAATTTTATCATTCAGTCTTGTTATTACTACTATACACTGAAATTTTTCTCTATTCCTATATAATGTCATTAAAATTCAATACTTCCTCTATTACACTCAAGGGCATCTTAAAATATTTATAAAATTAGATAAATTCTTCCAGTTCAATTTAAAAAATATATTCAAGTGTTTACAAAAAACTATAAATTCATCTTTAACAGAAGCCAATGAAAAGTAGGATTAGGTGTATAATTGTATGCATTTTAAGACAGATAAGAACATATTAGATTGTTCAGTGTAATGCTAAGTTGTAGTGTTTAAAAAAAAAATACCCTAAACTCTCGGGGTTCTGGTTAAAAATACTTTCTTAGAAAAAAAAGTATCAGAAAGCAAATACTATACATTTATAAATATAACCCTGAGTACTAAAATAAGAACTTGATGCAGTCTTCACTTACTAAAATTAAAAATGAGAAAAATTCCATCAATTACAATAGCTTTTGGGGGGTTTAAATTCAGTAACTCCCTCTTAAATCTTATTTTGCTGGCTGTTCTCAGCATTTTTGTCAGGTTGAAAAAAAATTTTGATGTTTAGATTTTACATAATTTTCCTATTCTCTATATAAAGCTAAGAGTGATGACCTTTCCCCTAAATATTGCTTCTTTGCATTAAAAATGTGCCTTTTAAAAATACACTATCCATATTTTATTTAAAAAAAGGATACATATTCATATTAAATGGGAGATACTAGCTTGGCTTTCCTATAATTTGCTTACATTTGGAGAAATTATGACATACCTAACAATCTTCTAGGCAAGCAAAAATGGTGGGGTTCCCCTGCCCCTTTGCCAGCTTCTTTCAGATGTGCTCCTCAGCTTAATTCCAGTGGTATTAAGGAACTCAGGCAAATTTCACAGGGCATCCTTTCTCCAGTCTCTCTAGGTTATAATCTATTTTACAGCTGCTGGCATAATCTCTTAATCTTTAATTCTACCTTGATATGAACCTAGATAAATTCAGACTCTAGTATATTCAAAAGTTACACTCAACAGATTCTTCTACCTCACCCTGCCTTCAACAGTTGCTACTTACCACTCACTGTCACACCGAACTTCTCCACTATCTGCTAATCAATTTCTTAGACATTCTTGTGATGAAATAAACATAAGACACCAAATCACCCTGCCTCAAAGTGGGTCATTTTTCCATTTTTCCTTATCAAGCATGCAACGTTTCTTCTAAATTACTTTTTCATTAGTCTATTTTCATCACTCCATATTTATATACTTGCCTTTGTCTCCATTAGTTTAAAAGTTCTATGAGATGAAGATTCTCATCTTCTACTGACATTTTATTTCAAGAAACCATCAGTTACCGGGGCTTAGCAGTGTCAGTTACTCTAACCACTGAATGACCTGTCTCAAAAGTCTGAAGTAAGTTAGGTCCACACTGATTCAGGTAGAGAGTAAAATTTGGACCATATCTGAGTATGCCCTAAAAGTGATTCAAGCTCCACAGCTCTCTTCCTCTCTTGGTATGTTATCATGTATCTTTATCCGTATTTCAAAATCTTTTGTTAGAAATGCATGGATAATATTGGAAGAGAAAAATAGTAAATGTTAATAGCAGTTACTTCTACAAAATGGGAGTTGGAAGGGTCAAGGTCAGGGCTGATGATGGTAGAGGAAATGGTAATACGGATTTTGCTGTGGTCCTGATTACTTTTAAGTTTTTAGACTACACTGTGCAGCATGTGGGATCTTAGTTTCCCAACCAGGGATTAAACCTGTGCCCACCCTGCATTGGCGACATGGAGTCTTAACCATTGAACTGCCAGGGAAGTCCCATCTGAGGTACCAATGTTTTATAATCTTAGTATTTTCTAAATATTCCATAATGAACTTGCTTTTTCATATAAACACTTGTACTAAAAAAAGACATATTAACTTGCCATGACAACTAATTTGACATGGATGAAGTTTTAAAACTGGATACAAGGCTTATGATTCCAGTATTTGGAAAGTTTTTGAAGCGCAAGTCCTCTATTGAAAGCAGACGGCTTAAAAAACAAGTTAATGATACAGAATCTTGAATTGACAAATTAAGGTAAGTACTGCCATAATTACTTCTACCAGAGAAACATTTGCTTCCCTGGTGGGTCTGCCCTGGTGGCTCAGATGGTAAACAAACAGCCTGTAATGCAGGAGACCTGGGTTCGATCCCTGGGTTGGGAAGATCCCCTGGAGAAGGGGAAGGCTGCCCACGCCAGTATTCTTGCCTTGAGAATTCCATGGACAGATGAGCCTGATGGGCTATAGTCCATAGGGTCTCAAAGAGTCGGCCATGACTGAGCAACTAACACTTTCACTTTTTCCAAAGAAACACTTAACCCCAGGAAAATTCCTAGCTCTTGCCATCCTGTCCTGTAGTTTTAAGTATTATTCATATAGCAATGCCCCATATTTTCTTTTCCCCCTTAACTCTACATTCAGACATCCCAATGTCTCCACTGAGATAACTAATAGTAATTCATACATCCCAATGTCTCCCCTAATAGTAATTTCAAAATTCAACATACCCAAGGTCAAGATTTGACTTATACTCTCAAATATGCTCCTCCAATGTTATTCTAAAATCATAGCATCACTATCCTTTGCTCAAAATCAGTCTTTGATTTCTTCTGTCTTCACATCCAACCTATCACCAAATCCTGTTATCTTTTTCCAGCAAAAGACTCCTCCCTATGACTACCACTCCAATCTAGGCTCTCACCATCTCTTACCTAGAGGACTACAATTTTGCCCCACTGCAGCTTGTTCTCCATCTATTAAAGGAATATAAGGCAGACCATGTCACCTCCTAATTACCATCAGATTCAGAATAAAATTTAGATTCCTTACTTTGGACCCATAGCCCCTGTTGTCAGGCCCCTGTCAATCTCTGCAACCTTATCACCTATCATTTCCCACCATACTCACCGGGCTTGGCTTACTAGCATTCTTTTTCAGTATAAAAGCTCATTCCTGCTTTCAGATCTTTAGTTTTATTATTCATCAAAATACTTTTCTTTGATATTGGTGATTTTCTTCGCATCACTCAAGGTCACCATTCCCCAATGACCCTACAACTTTGTCTGATAACCCAGTGTGTACCCATCACAAAAATGGTGATGGGTGCACATGGGTCTTCAATGAGTATTGAATGAATACCTGAAATGAGTCTTAATATTTAATCAAGCTTCCTGGGTATGGAAAGTTGTTCTAACTGACCCTTACTTTGTAAGGACAATTCATCCACCTCCCACCCCCATGCCCCAAACCACCAACCACCTCCCACAAAAACTCCATCCAAACCTCCTTAGAAACATACCACATTGTGAAAGTCTATGTTCTGTATTTGGCTGTTACAAAAATATGAAACAAAACATGAGCCTAGATATGCAGTTTTTATGCACCAAGCAGTATTGCTTCCTTTGGAAATAGTATTTCTCACCTTTAAGTCAGCCTTTAGTATGCATGTTTATCTAATTTCATCTAGGTTACACTATATATGTTGTGGTATGGAATATGAAGGAACTCCTGTGATCTGCCCCGTGTTAACTCTTAACACACTCCCAGAGATGAGCATAGGCTCTGCATCTTTCCAAAGAGAGTTCTGACTCATCCAGACTCTTTGCCACTACCAAAAAGCAACTTAATAGCTTTTTTTGTTATAAAAATAAAGGATCTAAGACCAATCTCAATAAAACTTACCAAACTAATATTTAGTGATATGGGGCAAGAGAAAACTTAGGATGAAAATGAACAGCAACAAGGTCAAAATGTCAAATTAAAATGTTCATAAACTCTGAATTTTGTCAAAATGAATCTTAGAATTCAAGTATCAATTTTTATGGCTCAAGCCACTATAAATCTTATATAAATCTTCTCATGAACCATAAGAACACACAACAGTTTGTGAAGTGTGATTATTTGGGCTCAACTTTTGTCTAAGAAATATAAATTTAATTATGACTCTTAATAACTATATTTAAACCAAGCTGTTTCTTCAAAGAATCTTTACTGTGTTTAGCCAGTAAAGAAAATTCTAATGAATGGTTTCTCTTTACAAGGTATTACAAACAAGATTATGGTTGTAAGTCTAAAATTCAGGTGCAGATAATCAAATCTGAATGGTATAAGGATAGAGTGTGTGTATGTATATATATACACATATATATAGCCTTTAAATGATTTTGAATCAGATGTCAATATTAATGTTGAAAGTAATATTAACATCATAAACACATATGTATGTATGTGTATATGTATATAGAGAATATGAATGAATGGATAATGAAGTTAATGAGAATGTGTATGAACCAGAGCAATCTTTCTTTGGGTTAATTATAATTACTTCTATATGAAGTCTCTAAACTTCTAAAGAATTTCCCAGTTTGTATTAAAATGCACTTCAAAAAAACCATGAAAACATAAATTTAGTTGACAGACTACAGTGGGATTCAGAAAAAGACACAGTGAATATAGACTTAGGTGCAGTTTCATGCTGGTGATTTTTCTTTTTTTAAAATGTAAGCCACTAATTTTTTAAGAAAAAAATTTAAACCAAAAGTTGCATATGAATATTACACACAAACTGAAACATAAGTGACTTTTAGCACAGTGTATACATGCTTACATAAACTCAAATATTTACACATTTAAAACAATTTCCATTTAACATAAGGAATTTCTGAAATACATAAAAGCATTAATACTTTCTATAAAACTACAATTAAAACATCAATTTCCTACAAGCATATAAAACATCAAGTGCTTTCTTAGAGTTTCAAGTTACCTCTTTAAAACAAGATCTTGCTTGCATATATAGTCTTTCTCCAATAATCAGTATGAATTCTTTATTTCCCCAAGAGGTTTATTTTTCAGGTACATTATAAGTTCAAGAAAACGGACCCGACAATTATGCAATGTAATTATGTCATAACAACTTAATTGCACATAATGCTTTAAAGTAGGTTTGGATGTCGTTCTCAAACACTTTGGTATTTGTTCTTCAGGGACTTATATTAGAAATGACAGGAATTATAAGTCCCTTCAATCCCCATTTTGCTTTAAAATGGACAAGTCTTTGGTTAAAGTTTCTACATTTTGGGCATTTATTATTAGTTAAAATGGTCCCCAAACCAATAAATGGTGCTACTGTTATTAATTCACAAGACTTCATTTAACTTGCTTCTGATGCAGGAGGCTACAGATATTCATTTACTATAACATGTCATTGATAGTTTCAATCTTTCACTTATAAGCAGAGAAATCAATAGGTTTAGTCAGTATTTCTCTGTTCATTTTGTTATAACCTAAACTATACAGTAATTTTCAGTAACTAGAGAGATACTGTTCCACAGTACATGTGAGTAATGATTGGAAAGATGTACAGAATTAAATTGAGAATTAGCTTACTTGGAATAAGTCAATATTAGACTGTTCAGTAATTCTGCATGAACTATAGTAGGTTGCCAGGTAATGCTTATTTAAAAACCCCAAACCATTCCATTTATAAGAGAAATTGTTGCAAATGTATAAAACAGCAGATATACAAGGAGAACACCAAACATACTTTATTAGCACAAAAAAGCAGCCGTAACAAGGCACAACAAGCAGAAACATACATTAGCAGTCAAAGGGTTAGTGTTGCATACAAATATAGCTTTTCTTTCTTGTGGCCTTGGCAATAGCCATTGGGATGTAAAATAACTTTCTGTAGCAGCAGGTAAGGAAACTAGGGAGCACTCACCAGTGGTACAGAGCACGTTAACAGAAAGACACAAGAACAGATTTGACTACTTTAGTGCAAAATGTCTAAGACGGACTGTAAATTCGGTTCAATACTAAGAAGCAAACACTAGAACTTGGTATTACGTCCAAAATAGCTCACTCAAGTAGTACTGCATACTATTCTAAGTGACAAAAAGGTGCTAAGTAAAGTTATTTACAGATACAATGGTTGTACAGTACCTTTTAAATCAGCAATTTAGGTTTCAGATTTTCCATTAAAAATTAAGTGCACTGAAATTCTATAACTTGTACTTAAGCAATTCAGCTATGAGAGTTTACAACAAAGAGATAAATACTGCCATCCAAATTATGAGTTACAGTTTAACCATAATTTCAACGACCAGCAACCACTGTAGTTAGTATCATCTGACTTGTCTGGGTATCTTCTTGTCTCACTTTCTTCATGGTTCACAAACTCATCACGGGCATAGAAAAAGATCCAACTTTAACGATCCATCAACTCGACTGCACATGTCAACTTAAAAAAATCACACGCAGGCCTGCCTTGCAGCAGCTATTTCCAATGCGTTTTAAGTTAAAGCACTCATTAAAAAATGAATACCTAAGGCCTTAAATAAAATTCTACTACCAGCTTTTTATAAGTCTGAAATTTTAAGTACTACTACTTAGAAAACCTGGTTTACTTAACAGTACCTTTTGCAGAAGAGAAAAGGAGACTGACTATAAACTATATCAACACTTACGTGAACTGCACTATGCCCTTGTGGCCAGAAAATTGCATTTTTTTTTTTTTTCTAAAAGGAAGGCAGTCTTTATTTTTTTGGACTTCCAAACTTGACTTACAGTAACTATAAACATCACTACTTTTGGAAGGTTATAGAAAAATCCTTAGAAAAAATAATAATTTCAAACATTAGTCATACTGTTCAAATACTCATCCAATATTAATAATTTGTTCTTCAGTAAGAAATAGAATTCTTCATAGCAAATGCCCCAGAGTTGCTTCACTCAGTTATTACTACAGCCATTAAAAACCAAACTGTCAGCTAAATCGGCAGAGTGTTTTTGCAGCCTTACTGAATACCTGTAGCTCTATCCCCTGTTGTCTCAATAGGCACCACATTTACTGAGTAAAAGTAACAGCAGATTGCGCCTGACAGATACTAACACTAAAGCTTACATACTGTACTGGAAAAACCTAACACTGATATGTGTGCTTGCTATAGGTATACTGCCCGATGCACATAAAAGCAGATCCCTTTGGGGACAGGAGGGTTTACTTTGCTTTGACTGGTTCTCGTTCTAGCCAGCGAACTCTAACTTTCTGTTTATAATGATACTCTTTTAAAAAATCCTGTAACATCGATGGTAGAGGGAGCCCATCAATTCCATCATACGTCGTGCATCTGCAGATGACTGCACGGCAGATATACTGCAGGCTAAAAGGGAAAGTCCTGTTTAGTGATATTGTAAGCAATGGTTCAAAAAACATGCAAGAGCTGGGATCTTTGTAATGTTCCAAAAGTCCTGTTACAGTGGAGGAGTGAAACACACACGGGTCATGGGCGTCGAAACTGAAGTTGTGATTCCACTGTTCAATTCGGGCATGCAGGGACCTGTTGTAGCGACGGAAGCTCACAGAGAAGAGGTAGTCCTCTTGTGCAGAGTCCCTGAGCAAAAATGTACCTTCAGGTTTCCCTTCCAGAAGGGCTTCTGCTTCGTAGCGGTCCATCACTCCCCAGTAACAGGGATTACCTGTGATCTGGAGCAAGTCTGGCACGAGGCAGTGTATGTAATCAATCTGCGTGTGGACTTTCCAGGCTCCCTGTCTGCTAACGTGGGCATGGCTGTCTCCAGATACCTGACGTTGCTTCTGCCTCCGTGACTGCAAACACAGCGTGGTTGTGTCCTCTTCTGAGTCACAATTAGCTTGTGGAATTGCAGAACTGTCCCCATTTACTTCAGTCATTCCAGGAGCTAACTTTGGTCCCAGTTTATATAACGGGTTAACCTGTGCAGTGGCTTCGAATGTATGTATTTGTGCGTTGGGAGGGGGGTCTACCCCTTCTTCAATACTAAGCCGCCTTCTCTCTCGAAGCCGATCTTCTTCATCTTCTGTAGAAACCAAGGATGGATCAAATGTATCAAAAAATGTTGAATGTGGGCTCACAGGGGCCGTATGCTGCTTAATCAAATGCCATTTTTGGGCCAAATCTGAGCCAGCAGGAAAAGGGCATTTCTCAAGCATTAATTCAGAAAGATGTATTTTTCTTTTATTAGAAAATAGGGGCTTTGACTGCTTGCTGTAAGTTCTCATGGGAAAACACAAGCCCACAGTATCCTGCAACCTCTGTCTCAGAGAGCGACTTCCTACAGTCCTGCTGGACACGCTGTCCATGTCGTGCATGGAGCTGACGCCGTACCGCCGCTCTCTCCTTTGAAGTCCACTTCGAGTTCTACCAAACTTTTTATCCATATCCAGGGAACTCTGTGTCTTTGTAGAACAGGAATGTTTCTTCTTCCCACCCCAAGGAGCATGTCGAGAGTAGGAATCTCTTCTTGCAAGTCTTGTTCCTGGGGTGACACATGAGTCATTATCCTTTTCAATGCTTATTTCAACAATCTGAGGAATTTCAGCCGCACAGTTTTGGTTTCTCCTTGAAGAATTCTTTGAAGGGCTTAATCCTAGTTGTAAGGCAACGTTTTCTCTTAAGGGACTGCTTTGCTGCTGAGGGGCCGAGTCTCCTAAACTGATGTTTTTTTCTTTGACAGACAAACATCTGTTGGAGTTCATATCCACATTTTCACTACGGCTTCCTCCCTCATGACCAAAGAGATTCTGACACCTGTACTTGAAGTTATTCCACATTTTCCCCACTTTATCCATTTATTTTAAGACCTAAAGACAAAAAATAGAAGAAAATAAGTTAATCAAAGGAGTGTGTGAAAACAAAAAAGGCAGTAAGTACCCACCCCTCTTTTTCTCATGGGAAACATCAGTGGTTCTGGTCAGAAACTTACATACATCACCCCATTATTGTGATAAGGGTTATGAGACCCTACTGTGGCACCATTATTCAAGTAAGTCCTCACCTTCTACTTCCCTTCAAATAGACTACAGAACTCAGAGGAAAGGAAACAAACCCTTTCAATTAACCTCTGGTGGCTTTTTCATATGTGGTGTTGTTGGTCATCACTAAGTTGTGTCCGACACTTTGCAACCCTATGGACTGTAGGCCACCAGGTTGCTCTGTCCATGGGATTTCCCAGGAAAGAATACTGGAGTGGGTTGCCATTTCCTTTTCCAGGGGATCTTCCTGATCTGTGGGATCTCCAGCAATCAAACATGTATCTCCTGCACTGCAGGTGGATTCTTTACCACTGAGTCATCAGGCCATTATGACATTGGTTTCTGTCTCCTTACTTTGAATAATTTAGGTACTGCCTCAAGTATTATAAAGGGAAAATATGTTTTGCATTGTTGAAATACATCTTCACTCAACTTAAAAGTGATAATCAGGATCACATTTGTGTCATACCTCAAAATTAATTAAAAAAACCTTTAAGCAGTAATCTAATTTCACTTACCAACTAACTCTATTCCACTCATTAGCAATCTAAGCCTTACAGGTCAATCACTTGTAAAAATTCTTAATCTGCCCTCATCACCCTATGACATAATTTTTTTCCGTGATTTTGAAGTAGTTTGAGTGTAACAGAAAACAGGAAAAAAGAAACATAATACAGTGTTTAAATAGAAGGTAAGCATCTCAATTCTTAATCCTGGAAAAACTTGAAAACAACAGAGTAATAGAAAAAAAGTTATGATACTATAGTAATTAAAAAACAAAAACTATGCAGTTTGGGTTTTATATTCTTGCTCCTTTAAAAAAAATCTAAAGCAGTTCATGGCACTTTACAAGTAAATTATTTTAAAACTATGACATTTATAGGCACACTGTCTCATTTAGTAACCTAAAAATCAACATTAGATGAAATAGAAAAGCCTAAACTTAAACTTCAATCAGTTTTATCACAATATGACAGCAGAATCTTTTTCTTCTTCTATTTTGACATTTAATATTTATAGCACTTTTTCCCCTGAATTTTTTGTTCATGTTTATATACTATCTCATTGTGTACTATTCTGCACAGTTCAGAATCAGTATTGGAAAACTGAGTTTTGTTTTAACCGTGATGAGTCATTAGAGCTGATCTTTCTATAAATGACTAAATCTCTTTGTCAGAAATACTTCCATTTTCAAGAAGCTGACTAGGAGCAAGAGATAAACTTTCTTAAGAAGAATTATGTATTTTCCCTTTAGTTTCCTACAGAAAGGGTCTTGAACTAACAGTGCTCTTGGAATAATGACAATACCAACATAGATAATTAATGTCTCTGAATCATAAAATGTGTGGTGAGAGTCCTCTTTATTAAAAGCATACTGTTAAGTACATAGAAATTTACATGATAGGTGGTATATGTTCTAATAAAATATTGCATGGGACTGTTAAATCTATTAAACTCTGTCAGAACATTTTGCTTCCTCCTCCTTGCAAAGAAAATCTTTTGTAAGCATTTTTTGAGTCTTACACCATTTGAGCATGTTTTGTTTTTATCACTTATTCTTTATATATTAAGATTTCACTTATAGCCCTATTATTTTTAGGACTAATTCCTGCTCCATTTTTGCTGACTCTAGAATTTGTAGATGTACTCTTCCAATATCCTAGCCCCTTTTAGCCTGGCTTCCATCTCATTTCTTAAAGTTGCTTTTTATTTTTACCTAATTCATACATTTACATTTTCAAAGGTCAAACACTACTACAAGGCTTGTATCAAAAAGGAGGACTGCCTGATACACTCTCTCCATTCTTGATTTCCACTCCCAGGGGTCAAGGAGAGTTACTGTGAATTTTGTTAGGCTGTTTCTGCTGCTCTTTCCCCCACTGTTTCTAGATAATGTGTTCATATCAGTTGATAACATTCTAGGATGGAAATAATTCATCCTCAGAATTTTGAGGGCCTTATTCTACTATTGTAATGGCTTCAATTTGGCTGTTGAAAAGTCTAATGTTATACCAGTTCCTAGTCTTCTGCATGTGACCTGTTTTTATTTCATGAAACACTGCAGCTTCTTTATCCACACTTTATCCACAGTGTGGGACCTTTTTTACACTCACTGTGCCAGGCCCTTTCGATTTCTTTTTACTCCATCATCTTCCCTCCCTCCCTCCTTAAAGTTCATTAGACACTACACCACTTAGATGCATCTTCTGATTATCATATATCTCCTTTTTAAGATTGTCTTTCTCTTCATTTTCTACTGATAGATTTCTTTGACATCACTATCCAACAGTTCTAGTGCGGTTACAGTTCTTTGTATTACAGTTTTAATATTCAAGACAAATTTTCTTGTTCTCTCAATGTTCTTTTTAATAGCATCCTGTTCCAGCTTCCTGGATATAATACCTCATCTCTCTAAGGATACAAAGTTTTAAAACGTTGTTTTCCTTTTTTCTTCTTTTAACATTTTAAATATTTTTATCTATTTCTTCTAAGTATATTNTAATTTCAAGAGATTAAGCTTAGTAATTTCTTGTATTTCTTTCTGCATATTAAGGTAAATACAAAAGCACATCTTAAAAAAGAAGAAAAAATGGACATTAAATCAAATTAAGAGTCACAGTGTTACACAGACTGCCTTAATAAATCCCCCAAAAGACAATTTAAGAGCTATTTCTTTTTCTGATTAAAAAAAAAGGGTATCTAAAATTTGCATGTTTCTTAAATTTTACTCACACAATTCTAATTTCCAGTGTCATACAGGAGGGTGCTCCAAACCATCAAAACCCCAGATTCTTAAACACAGAGCACTTGTAGTGATTCTGCCTGCACTTTGCTTAGGACAACCTAAGTGAAAAGGGCACAGGCGTGAGATAGTCTACTGAGGGGGTGAGTGGGGGAGGAGGTTGAATAAGAAGAGTTCTTCACATTTCTGAACCTAAATGTCCCTCTTGGTAAAATGAGGATAACAATATCTACCTCATGGGTTGGATGTGAGGATTAGAAACCATATCTATAAAGCCTTTGGTTCATGCGAGACACTCAAAAGATAGTGGCTGTTACCAGTACTATCTAGCATGAACCTTTACTTTAGCTTTCCTTTCTTCTTAAAAATAAGTCTCCCTTTCAGTTCTTCTAGGTAATGCCACAAATGTCAGTATTTATTTTCCTATGTACAAAATCTACCAGACTGAAAGTTTTATCATTAATCATTTAAGATTCTATATTATTTCCTAAGAAACATTACAGGGATTTCAGCATTCCTTAGCAGTTGAAGCCATAGCTCATCCACAGCCTACACTAAGCATAGCTAATCTGTACAGTACTAGGCAAGGCCCAGGAACATAGTCCTCGTTCATTTTTTTTTGGCGACTCAAAGTTTCTTTTTAGTTTATAACACTGCCGTCATTTAAATTCTACCATATATGTACTGCACGCTAGGGAGGCATAAAATCCTAGTAAGTTATGCTACATTTTCTATGGAGAAAGCATCTTATGTAATGTGCTAACAAACATAGTATTCATTGAAATGTTTCTTATCTGGCCAGCATTACTGGCAGACTGTGGTAGAACAAAGAACATGTGCTCTCACTTCAGAAAGCCTTAAAAGCAAATTCAAGCACTCACTAGCTGTGAAACCTGTCTCAGCCTTTCCATCTAAAAATAGAAAGAACTACCCCTCTCTTACAAGGGTTTTTCAGAGGATAACATGACATAAAGCTAAGTAGCTGCTAAGTTGCTTCAGTCATGTCCAACTCTGTGCGACCCCATAGACGGCAGCCCACCAGGCTCTGCCGTCCCTGGGATTCTCCAGGCAAGAACACTGGAGTGGGTTGCTGTTTCCTTCTCCAATGCATGAAAGTGAAAAGTGAAAGTGCAGTCACTGAGTCGCATCCGACTCTTAGCGACCCCATGGACTGCAGCCTACCAGGCTCCTCCGTCCATGGGATTTTCCAGGCAAGAGTACTGGAGTGGGGTGCCATTGCCTTCTCCAAAAGGTAAGTAGAGCTGAGTATCTATAACAAGGGCTCAAAAGGTAGCTTCTGTTATACAATCTACAGGGCAGCAGAAAGTACGTGCTGGTGATAGCAGCAAAAAGCAAGACTGTTTACTAAGCATCAAAGCAGGATGCGACTAGTTGCTGTTTAGTTGCTAAGTCATGTCCAACTCTTTTGCGACCTCATGGACTGTAACCTGCCAGGCTCCTTCTGTCCATGAGATTTCCCAGGCAAGGATACTGGAGTGGGTTGTCATTTCCTTCTCCAGGGCATCTTCCCAACCCAGGGATCGAACCTGAGTCTCTTGCATTGGCAGGCAGGTATTTACCACTAAGCCACCACGGAAGTCCAATTTAGTACCTTCTCAGAAATGCCTGTAACATTTCCTAGAGCACAGGGCCAACCCTCTACCCCCAACACACATACACAAGTCTCCCTTAATACCAAAAAGTAAACTAGAAACAAATATCTACAAAGGAAAACAGCTCTCGGTTGAGGAACTTAGTAGATCAGCTACTACACTGGTTAGCCTTCATTGCTGATTGGGGCCTGTTTAACAATGAGCTCACTGCGGTTCTGCTAATAATTTACAAAGAATATTTAGTTACCAATGGTAAGTGAGCAATTGTAATCTGAAGAATTCCTTCTCTAGGAAGGATATCCACTTTGTAACTCCAGTAGTTCAGAGTCACAAGAAATACAAAGATTCCAAGGACTAAAATAAAATGATTTTTTAAATAACACTTTCCTTCTATTATCACTATTATACAAACTAAAGGATACTACTTCCTTCTATGCCAAATTATAGGCCTGAAGATAATCCATGGTCTTCAAATAATTTGACAGCTTGTAATGAATGAGTAAAAGAGAGGAAGAAGCCCCATAATCAGGACAGCTTCTCTGTTTTTTTATCTAGATCCTTAAATTGGCCTAAAGTGAAGTCACTCTGTCGTGTCCGACTCTTTGCGACCCCACGGACTGTAGCCTATCAGGCTCCTCCGTCCATGGGATTTTCCAGGCAAGAGTGCTGGAGTGGATTGCCATTTCCTTCTCCAGGGGATCTTCCCAACCCGGGAATCGAACCCGGGTCTCCCGCATTGCAGGCAGATGCTTTACCGTCTGAGCCACCAGGGAAGCCCTAAATTGGCCTAAGCAAAAGAAATTTTAAACATGTTGAAATGAGTTTATTCTTCAGAAAGATATTTGGGAGCAATACTGGGAGAAGTAAAGACAAACAGGATACCTTTTAACCATTTAAGAAAACTAATTTCAAGAGAAGCACTCTGACTAAAATTATAGACTAGAAACTCCAAGTAATATACCTCACTTTTATGTGTTACCATGTTACATACAATTTTATTTTTTTTAAATAGGACAGTCAAAAAATCTTTAGTTTGCTAACAACTGAAATAAAACCTCACCTATCAAAAGATTACAAACAAGTAATCTGAAAAGACGATAAAAATATATATTCTAATGTTTACTGATACTACATGCAGAAGTGCACAGCAGTTTGAAGTGAAGTAAAGTGAATTAGCTCAGTTGTGTCCGACCTTTTGCGACCCCGTGGACTGTAGCCCACCAGGCTGCTCCGTCCATGGGATTCTCCAGGCAAGAATACTGGAGTGGGTTGCCATTTTCTTCTCCAGGGGATCTTGTCTCCTGCATTGCAGGCAGACACTTTAACCTCTGAGCCACCAGCACAGCAGTTTGGAAACTGCAAATGAAAAAGGGTGGCAGGGGCAGAGAGGTTTAAAGGGAAGTGCTGTGAGGATGTAAGCTGGCCAGAGCAAGAGACTCAAGAACCTTAGGAAGCGTAACAGCCTGGGGTCAGAAACTACAGGCACACACACTGTAAGACAGTTAAAAGGAGCAAACAGATGTAAAACATGAGGAATTTTAAGCCAACAAATTAAAAAGGGTTTTAGAAAGGCTAGATTTTTAGAAAAACATACAATTTCAAAACTGACTCAAGAAAAAATAAAAAAACACCAAGCCCATAACTCTAAAAGATTTTGAATCTGTAATGAAAAATCTTTGCATAAGGAAAGCACCAACCCAGGCAAGTGTTCCAGGCAGAAGTCAATCTAACAACTATGATTTCTAAATCACTGGTGGCCAGAGCAAGAGATTAGGGTTAAAAGAGAAGTGAAAGCCACCACAATAAAGCAAGAAAAAGAAATGTTAATTGATTGGGCAGGAAGAAATAAAACTGCCCATTTTCAGATGACATGATTCTCCACACAGAAAAACCCAACGAATCCTACAGTCCTGAAATTAAAAGACGCTTACTCCCTGGAAGGAAAGTTATGACCAACCTAGACAGCATACTGAAAAGCAGAGACATTACTTTGCCAGCAAAGGTCTAGTCAAGGCTATGGTTTTTCCAGTGGTCGTGTATGGATGTGAGAGTTGGGACTGTGAAGAAAGCTGAGCACCGAAGAATTGATGCTTTTGAACTGTGGTGTTGGAGAAGACTCTTGAGAGTCCCTTGGACTGCAAGGAGATCCAACCAGTCTATTCTGAAGGAGATCAGTCCTGGGTGTTCTTTGGAAGGAATGATGCTGAGGCTGAAACTCCAATACTCTGGCCCCCTGATGTGAAGAGTTGACTCACTGGAAAAGACTCTGATGCTGGGAGGGATTGGGGGCAGGAGGAAAAGGATGACAAAGGATGAGATGGCTGGATGGCATCACCGACTCGATGGACATGAGTTTGAGTGAACTCTGGGAGTTGGTGATGGACAGGGAGGCCTGGTGTGCTGTGATTGATGGGGTCGGAGAGAGTCGGACACGACTGAGCGACTGAACTGAACTGAACTGGACGAATCCTAAAAAAAAAAAAGGAAAAGAGAACCCAGCAGGGTTGCAGGATATAAGATCTACATGTTAAAACAAACACGTGGAAACTGAAGAGATGCAACAATGAACATGACCTTAAAGGGCTGGTAGGTCATTTCTTCACTCTTCAGGCAATGCCCTAATTTTTGTATGCTTTGGAAGTATGAGATTCAAACTGCAAGGGGAGAAATATAGACATCCTACTTACCACTGCCTTTATACTTCCGCTAGGGAAGGGTGAGCTGGAAAATGTGGTCTGCAGTCCAACCGAGAGCCCTGTAGGTTCCAAGCCTCCCCGCTGTTTTCTACTGCCCTCTCCCAGGTTCAGTCTTCATCATCATTTGCATACGCTACTTGAAACAGCTTCATAAGTAAGGCATCTTCCTTCACTCTCACTCCCCTCTAGAACACCTGCCTTAAGACTGATCCCAGGATTTCAAGCAGCGAAGAAAAGTCAAGGGACTCGAAGTCTGGCTCTTCCTCTACATTTTAAGATCTCAGCACAAAAGGAGCAACAAGTCAGCAGTTCTCAGCATTATAACTTAGGGACAAAAGACACAACTGAAACCATACCACGTGGGGAAATAAGGCGACCAGATGGTTGTTGTAGGGATATAAAGAGTCTTTCTCCAGGAAGAATTCTGAGTGGTCACTTTTTAATCCTTAGGAAGACAAAAACAAAGAAACTCTTAGAAAAAAATTAGTATTTCAAATAGTTAAAAATGTAAATAAACAACCAGAAGAAGGTTGTAAGGAGTCTTTCATGGGAGATGTTAAAGAGGATAAGCAACCCTCTGTCTCCAGCCAGCCCAGGGACTCCTCTCTCTACAAGCAACTACATTAACTAACCTCAACGATCTGTGATTTTTTTAAATATCAGAACTTAAAATATAAGTATAGCATTCCACAAGTGGAGTCACGTTATTTAAGATCTACCAGAAGCAAGCACATCAGATACAATTCTGAGTCCTAATCATACTACGGTGCGACTAAGGTATAATCCCCCAATGTCCAACATACTGAGCTATTCTAATAGTCTTGTACTCCATGTAACTAGTCAGGTTTCAGTCAGGTGCTGACTTAATGTTCAGTTTAGACACTAAAGGTTCAGGGTCAGCTGAAAAGCAACAACAAAAACCTTCATAACAATGAAAGGTTTTCAATACTATTCTGTCACAAACTTTCTCCTTCCTGTCTTCCTTTACAAAAACCTTCCCAGCACAGTTTAAGAAATAAATAAGCAATAAATAAAATAAATAATAAGCAATTTGAAGTACAGTTAATTCTCAATATTCTTTGATAATAAAGAAAACAGTACTTTATTTAAAAAATTAGATATTCTGTCAGATCTGAAATGAATTAAGATTTACTATTTACTTAAACTGTCCACATTTTAACTGTCTGAAGTAAAAATAGCAAGTAAAAATAGTTTGTTATTGCTTGCAGGTAATTTTGGAAACCTACTTATATGAGAGAATTCTTGACCTTGTCAAATAATTAATTGGCTAATTTTCAGAATGAAATGTCACACTTTCCAGTTAAACACTTGGATCTAATGTGTATGAACCATTCCACAACTGCTATTTCTGACTGGAATCAGAAATACACACAAATCAAAATCTAATTTTTAAAAATCTCAATTATTATGCTGAAAGAGTTAGAGAAATATCTAACCAACCACAGACATTTTCTAAACTGTCCCCCTTATCAAATAACCAGAAAGACACTTATGTGATTTGTATTATTTTGACTCCTACAGATAGAGTATTTTACCAGAATTAAAACTTAATATTATGCCCTTAACTTTTATTAAGAGTTTATAAAATAAATGGCCTTCTATTATTCCATGTCCTATAAAAATGGTATCAAAGACATCATTCCTCATATAAAGATCCACACAAAAAATTCCTCTGACTTTACTGCCAAGATTTCTCTCTTAAGAAAGCTGATCTGCTTCCTTTAAGCAGACAACAGAAACAAGTAACTCATGTTCCTCCTCTTTTCTGCTGTTACCAACAGGAAACCTGAATGGACCGCCTGCAGACTTGGAGATTACCCCTCCCACTCCCTTGCCTAAGTATAAGTAAATTATCACCATACTAAATGTCCAAGTGTAGATTTACTGTTAAATCATCTTTTTCCCTTAAGGAGATGGGAGTAAAAATAAATCTAACAGATTTTCTTAAACTAGAAAACTCTATAATTCTGAATCTAAAATTTTATAATCTTTCCAGTGTAAAAGGAATGGATGAGCATTTCAATGGACTGTAAAAACAGACTCACCATAAATAAAAAAATAAACATAAGAGACTGTCTAACCTATCAAAGAAGAGATAGGAAAGCCTATTTAAACAAAATGCTGAAGAAACCAAAAGGAAATTATCAAAATACTTAATGGCTGAATATTTTAAACTTTTACATGTCAAAAAATGCCATAAACAAAATTAAAGGACAAATGGTATGCTACATAAGAAACTTTCAACATATGACAAAGCATTAATACATTTATAAGAAAAAGAAAGCACAACACCACAAATAGAAAACAGCAAAGGGTATGTCCAGAAAAAAAAAAATCACAAAATCAGATAAAACACTTGACCAATAAATGTATGAAAAAGGTCATTCTTAGAATTTACTAGACATCCAAAGCAAAGTGTAATATAAGATTTTTTACTTATCAACTTGGCAAAGTTTGTTTTCTTATTTTACATTTTAATGGTACTATCTAAACATGGTACTGAGAAGCTTGTATTCTCATAAACCTGAAGACATAAATCCACATGGCATTTCAAGAAGGAAATTTTATGTTATCAAAACTTTAAAATGGACGTGTATACTTTGTGAAAAGACTTCACAATTAGAAATATATTCCAAGAAAATAATCAGATAAAGACACAAAGGTTTATATACAAAGAAAATTATCAAAATACTTAATGGCTGAATATTTTAAACTTTCATAGCCTAAGTAATTAATAGCAAAAATTGGGGGAAAACTGTATTGTTAAGTTAACAGAGGACTAGTTAAGTAAATTGTGGTGCTTTCATTGACTGGATTAATACACATTAAAACCATGTTTCTGGAGCATTTAGTGTTTTGGAAATGTTCATGATATAAAATAAATATGGTAATAAAATATAATTAGTATGTAAACTAACCTCAACACATAAATACAAACATCTTAATAAAAAGATTATGGATAGGAAATACCACTGTAGTTATTTTGGGTGGTTTTCAATTATTATAATTTCTTTTTTTTCTTTCTTTTCTGTATTCCTGCTTTCTTTTCTGTCTTTTCCAAGATATTACTTTCAAATGTAATGTATTGATTACCTAGTTGGAAAAATGCTATTTCCAAAGGAAGTAGATCTTGAAAAATACCAATCTGATTTCATATTATAAAACCCAAATTATGTGTAAAATGCAGAAGAAATAAAGTACTTTTAAAAGCTTTTTAAGAAAAGGTGGGGGAACAGTAAGTTAGAAAAGATACAAAGAATGGGGGGTTGAAGGGGATGGTAAACACCATCAGTAGAGAAAGGAATAACAAATACAGAGCTCTCCGTTAAAGCCAACCTGGTTCTCAAACAGTGTTTGGGATCAGCGGTAAATAACACCGGACTGGGAAGTAGGAAATACCCTTTGCCAAAGAAGCCCGATAATAAGTAATATGCATTCTTTTGTGTATGGTAATACTATTTATAGGATAACCAACAGAAATAGATGATGTGATGCAATACAACTTTAACACTTCTAGTACAGCTGAGCTTAGAAGATGAGTTTCCAACATGTAATAAAAAGAAGATAAAAAGCAGTAGTAGGAATGGTGGGAATTCTATTGTTATAAAAATATTAATCAAAAAAGTAGCACTCTGATGTGAATTCAACTCTATCACCTTAGTCAGTGAAACTCCAGTCATCTCTATACTAGTAGACTATTTCTCCAATTATATTACCTTTATCATTACTGTAACATATTGTATCTTAAGACAATTTCTAATTATAAGAGAAACATTTTATTGCCAAGGTTTTTTCCTACTTAACTCCATATGGTTATAAATGTTTTGCTATATACACAAACAGCCATTCTGAGACAGAAAGCCTATAAACATTTGGCATAGCAGCTTCAACTAAATGTTCCACTAAAGGAAAACATGAAACGTTCAATTATACACTAGTAGATTACTTCAATGTTATAAATCAAACAAATTAAACAGTTAATTCAGTAGCTTATAAAATTTAAGTATATAATGCTCCTTGGCAAGACATTATTGTGCCACAATATTTATTCTAAGATGTTTTCCTTTGTGAAAGAATCTAAGTTCTTGTCCCTGTTCTTCATCCTTCTTTGTAAGGCATAGATTCTGCTTTCTTATTTAATAGTATGGGAGAAGAAATCCGGTGTCCTGGATGTGATTTATGAATTACATCTATAACTAGTCTCATCAGTTGAAATGAAGCTAATGGGCGAAAAAAACCTTATTTAAGGGGTGGGAGGTGGGAGGGAGGTTCAAGAGGGAGGGGACATATGTATACCTATGGCTGGTTCATGTTGATATAAGTCAGAAACCATTACAATATTGTAAAGCAATTATCCTCCATAAATTTAAAACACTTATTTAAGAGTTTCTCAGGTATGTAGAAGTTAGGAGAAAATGTGCTCTTGCAGTTACTGTCATAATCAGTGATCCTGTTTTCCAGGACCAGTTCTTACCTCCTGGAGTACAGCTGGATTTGTGCCACACATTCCACCCACTTTTCAGTCCACTACGAGCCTAAAAAAAAAATCTGTCTCATTTTGCCTATTCTCCTTCGCAACTCAAATTCACCATATCTAAAGTTAATTCAAGAACTTTCCCCCAAATGGGGTATCAGTCACATTTCTATGGAATTTCTCAGAAAAATTTTTATTTTGCTCTTCTTCCACATGACACAATTATACTTATTATTTAGTTCAATAGATTTTTCCTCCCCCCAGAATGGCTCTCAAATTTACCTTTTTTTCTGTACTTTCACTGCCAGTAACCCTGTCCAAATTTCGATTACCACTTTCCTAGATTTCTGCAACACCTTAGTCTCTCTTCTTTTCCTGCCAGACTCATTTCCTTTCAGGAACATTCAACAGTCACACACACCTCGTACCTCACTTTCACTCACTGCCATCCATAATCAGGCCCCATTTTATTCGAACTTATTTCTTACTCTAAAACACCTCTAGTATTCTGTCCTTTACTCTTCACTTTGATTTTTAATGTCTACATCAATTTCTGGTTTCCCTAAAGAGTTCAGAGCTAACACCACAGTGTGTTCTTTCCTCCTCAGATCCTTTCGGGCGTGTCAATTTCATCTCTGTAATTGTACTAAAAGATTTAAATGACAAGGAAGCCTGAGACCGCCTCAAAACTCCTAGGGGCAGGATGGAAACTTACATTCAGACTTTCAGGAAAAAGACAAAATGTTAAAACAGAGCTAAGGTTCTCTATTCTTTTCTGGTGCTTTGGTCTTGGTTCACATAACTGAATAAATCAACAGCTGGTCTGTGGTTGGCTGGAGAAATATGACTCACCATTTTGCCAAAGCGACCAAACAATCAGCTGCAATGGGAAGGTATCTGTGAGATTCTGTTTAAACCACTGAACTTGTACTTTGATATTTATGTAACTTTGAAAGTTTAATCAGAATTTTAGTAAAATAATTCAACTGCTAATTTGGACTTTGTATCTCGTGGGATAGAGGTCAATATCCAGAATTTCCTAGGCATCAGACATGCTGTAGCTCTGGTGAGGGATGGTGGTGACGACTCCACAAGGTGCATGTACTTACTGCCACAGAACAATAGTCTTAAAAATGGCTACAACAGGAACTCTTGGGTAAATTTTACTACAATTAAAAAAAATGGCATAATACAGAGAACACACGACCTTTTATTTTTCATTGTTCCTGACACTAGTCATTTTTATTTATTTTCTTTGTCAGAAACATAGGAATTCTTATTACTCATGGCACATCAAGAAGCATATTCTATATGGAATGGACAAAGTTCTACTGGATAGCAGAGAAATACATTCGGTATGCTGATAAGCCATAACAGAAAAGAATATATATAAAAATGTATATATATCTATGTGTAACTGAGTCATTTTGCTGTTCAGCAGAAATTAACACAACATTGTAAATCAACTTCAGTAAAAAATTTTTAAATGAAGCATGATTCTTGTTTATATACAACATTTTAAATAACTCTGTGTTCTAATTTTGAGGCATTACTGAAAAGAAGACATGCCCTCTATTATTGGCAGTGTCCACTTCCCTCTACAAAATGGCGAAAAAAGAAGAAAAAAAACAACTTAGGTCTAAGAAATCAGTGTCTACATAAGCAGTTTCCCTTGTTGACATGGATATTTAAGTATCATTGCCTGCTTTTGTCTCTGATAATTTTGCTATAATTTTCCTGAATGCCTTTAGAAGTCCACAGTCTGGTGGAGAAGATACATGAATTCTAATACAACCTAAATGCTAATTTGAGTGCTGCCCAGAACACAAAGCACAATGCAACCATCTCTAGCTGGGCAACTGTGGCACACTGCTATTCCACTATTCCATACATGTTCTCCCTTTCTTCCATAATAATACGATTAGCTGGTACAGAGCCACCAAGAATACAGACTGTATTTCCAGATCTTCCTTGGGGCCAGTGAGATGCAAGCAGATACATAATTTGGCAGCTTTAGGGAAATTTTATGAGACAGCTCATGAATATCCTTAGTCCCTTTTTGTGTTCCTTTCCTCTGTACATGATAGTACATAAAATAGATTACCTCCATTTTGGATGGTGAGGACAAGGGTTAAATCTGAGAGATTCTGCCACCCTGAGGGAGACATCACTTCTCGAATGACATCATGAAGCAGAGCTGTCATTTCAGCCCTATGCTGCATATTCCACTGTTACAGAAGAGAAATAAATCCTTTCTTTAGACCATTGTTATTTTGTAGGTTCTGTTGCTTGCCAGTGTACCTAATCCTAACCAATTTAGGGGGTCAAGGAAGACTTCACAGAAAAGGTAATATTGAGCTAGGTTTTGAAAAATGAACAGCTGCCTGCTGACTGAGTGGAGAAAGGCATTTAAGGCAGAGATAGAGGACAGGATCTGGCCTCCCAAAGGAGAGATGTGTTCAGGTGGCTGAAGGACACGGTAGGTGGCGTGAAATAAGAAGAAAACGCAACCTGAAAAGCTGCAAATAAAGACTCTAAACATGATATGCTTAAAAAGGGTGCTTCTCTTCCTGTACTTGGTTATACTGAATGACTGTGACTTCAGTGAAGATTCTCTGCATATTCTAGAAGAGCCAAATGGCTCAGTGAGAAAACAAAGCATTATTTCTATTAGAAAAAGGATACACTGTTATTTCGGTAAATCTTGAGGACTAGAAGAAGTAGTATTTGGCACCAAGATTACGAGTTCCGAGAGTGTGAAGGGAACACATGGACAGCGCAAAAAAGGAAGCGTACATGCAACATGGCGACGCCCGGGGGAGGCGGAGATTAGAACCTGCCGTTTAAAGCAGACGGAGGCCCGTGGACTACAGGATAAATATGGCCATCTGACTGTAACACACTTTATTTTTACTGTATACCTATACAATGGGTTCTTCTCAAAGTGGCTCTCAGAGACTACATATAAGTAATAACTGAACAGCATCTAGTCCACAGTAAGAACTTGGTATTTGATGGTCAAACTCCTTTCACCATCAAAGAAGAGTTATAAAAATGAGAAGGGAGCAAAAACAAACAAAATAACATTAAGGTTATTACGAGTTTTAACTTTTATTCATGCAAGTAGTATTATTTTCTGCAATAATCATATATTATTCTTGAAAAATGTTAGTTTTATAATTAAGGAAACAAGCAACCACCAATGCCTCATCAAAAAAATAAAAAAGAAGCAGCAACTATTTAAACTAGTACAGACAAAACACTGAGAGAGTATATGGCCTCCATAAATCCATAATCTAATAATTATAGTCTCCAAAGTCTCAAAGATCCCAAAATTCTTTTAAGAGTCTCTCAGTGTTTCCATTATTTTTGCCTCCAGTTCTCCCTAAACTTAAATATAGCANATTGTAGCTATTGAAAATAGAAAAGGTGCCTGTGTTTCTCAAGAGACAGGAATGGTTGTATGTCAAAAATAGCTGTGGAAGGAGTAGCCACATGGAAGAGGAACAGAACTTCTGCAACAATGGGGGCAGGATGCCCATTATGGATTAATTTGCATCTCCTTAAATGTTGAAGTCCTAACCCTCCCCAGTACTTCAGAATGTGACATAATTTGGAAATAGAGATTGTTGTGAATGTAATTAGTTAAGATGAGGTCTCACTGGAGTACAGAGGGCACCTAATCCAATATGTCTGGCATCCTTATAAAAAAGGTGGATTTGGACACAGACATGCATGTCCAAAGAGTGCAACATATGAAGATGGAGCCAGGGATCAAGGTGATGCAGCAGAGACCATCAAAGATTGCCAGAAAACCACCAGGAGTCAGGAGTGAAGCCTGGACCAGATCCTTCACTAGCAACTTCAGAAAGAACCAACCCTTGATCGTGAACTTTGGGCCTCTAGCACTGCAAGATAATACATTTCTGTTGTCAAAGTCACTCAGTTTGAGGTGTTTTGTTATCACAGCCCTAACTGACTAATAGGGTAACAAGTGGCAGTAAATTTGCACGTGGCAGGCAAGATATCAAGGGAGTTCTGACATGATGGTTGTTACTTTTTACTATGAACTTGGACCCAATGTCATCTCTGGGGCATCTGTCAGGAAGGGCATGGGGTGCTTGGAGATAGGTAGAGAAACCTTGAAATAGCCATTATGAACAAAAAAAGATAGCAGTTTACAAGAAAAAAAAAAAACTGAGAAGCCTGCTGGATAGTATTGAGACCCCCAAGTGAGTTTGGATCTCAGTAATTTACAATTAAAAAAAAAATATTAGTCCCTTCCAGTGACACGCCACTGCCCAATGCAATTATTTTGAGAATATATTTTCCACCAGTGAAGTCACAGCCCACTATCTTTCTCTACTCTGCCTGCCTTTTCTTAAGCCCCTGTCCTTAGTGAAGGTACAAAGTAATAAAACTATTTTATTCATAGGAAAGGTCATTAAAATTGCTCATCACTCTGTTTGCCCATGTGCTTCTCACAGTCTTCCACCACCAAGAACTAATCCCCAGGGTTTAGCTTATAAAATCCATGACTAAAAAATGTTTTTGTCTTTCATCATCAGCTTTCTCATAGATCTGGTGTCTCTGAGCTGTACTCTGGAGCTGAAATGTCTCCTCAAGGCATTTTCTTCACTCTTAAGTTCAAGAATGTCTTAAGAGGCTTGTTTTCTCTTCCCATGAATATGAATCAGGGCTCAGCAGGGTCTGTAACTAACCAGTCCCGTGGAAGTGCAGTAATGTGGTTGCTATAGGAAAAGCTTCCATGGAAAACTTGGAATGCATGGTTTTTTTATTCCCCACGCGCAGCATCAATTTCTTCGGGTAAAATATGGCAACTCATGTGAATCGCATGAAACTCATGTGAAATGAGTTTGAAAGTCCCAACAGAGAAAATGGGACTTTGATTTTTATGAAATTTGTATTATTCCCACTGCTAAGTAAGCCAGTTTTATTTTAGATCCCATCCTCTGAGTAAGCAGCAAAGTTCAAAAAGCCTGCCAGAAAAAGGTGATGCATTTCTTAAGAGATATTGCAAGAGAATTGCAACAGCTGGCAATACTCATTAAGGACACAGAGAAGGCCTCAGCTCACACTCCCCTCCCCCCTCATCCTCGCAGGCGACTCTGCCCCATCCTCGCAGCCGACCGCCTCAGCTCACACTCCTTTTGAGAAGATGAGAGCCACGTGGTTGGAACTCAAGCCGTCCCTCCATCTGCTCCCAGAGCGTCTGCTTCCACCCTATGGTGAGAAAGGATACATCCGCTGGCCCTCGCCAGCTTCTCTGGACCCCAGGCTTTCCAAATAGGCCAGGTGCCTCCAGCACCTCAAATTATCTTCCTCCTTTCCCAAACCTCTCCAATCCACCCAATTTTTACCATGTCTTCTAGCCCGCTTCCAGTCTAACTGGTCTCTGCATCCGTCCCACCCCAGCCCATCCTCTACCTTTCAGCTGGAGGGGTCCTTTAAGAGTCTAAACATCATCACCGGATGAGTCTCCCACTGGCACCTCCTCCCAGGCCCCACAGGACCTGATCCTGGCCCCCTCATGTACCATCTCACCCACCTCCGTCCTCGCCCACTCACCCCTCCTCTCCCACTCAGCATCTGCCAGCTCATGCCTGCCCACCCCTCAAAGCACAGGGGCAATTCACCCCCAAGGAAGGTTCTTTGTGGAAGATTTCTCAACCTTCCCCCCAAACTAAAAGGGCCCCTCTACCATTATCCTTCTACACAGGATCCTGGCCTTTTCTTAAAAAACAACAACAACAACAACAAAACACTTATTTGGCTGCACTGGATTCTCCCTGACCAGAGATCTAATCTCAGGCCCCCCGCACTGGGAGCTGAGTCCTAGCCACTGGACCACCAGGGAAGTCCCATCCTGCCCTTTGCTGAAGCATCATTCATCACAGTGGGTAAAGATAGATTTCTTTCTTTGCTGATTTGTTTAATGCTCATCTCTCTTCCCCCAGGGCTTCCCTCATGGCTCAGACGGTAAAGAATCTGCCTGCTATGTGGGAGACCTGGGTTCGATCCTTTCCCCTGGAGGAGGGCATGGCAACCCACTTCTTTCCTGGAGAATCCATGGACAGAGGAGCCTGGCGTGTTACAGTCCATGGGGTCGCAAAGAGTCCGACACAACTGAGCCATTAAGCGCATCTCTCTTCCTCCACTGATAATTCATAATGGCGTCTTTTCTTTTTTTAACTAAAACACACCCACAACATGCTGAATGAGTGAATGAAGGAGAGGAAGCTTGGGCTGGGACGTGTGACTCCTCAGGTCCTGAAAGCCCACCCTGTCTTAGCTAAAAGGAGCCTCATCCTGGGCATGGCCTTCGCCTCACCCGTGAAGGCACACCAGGAAATCCACCTTCTTTGCAGGTTACCGTCCTGCCCTTCCTTCCACGCTCAGCTAGAGAGAACTGCAGTTACTGGAACTTCAGACTGATCTGCGCGGCTTCTTGAGGTTTCCCAGGTGGTGCTAGGGGTAAGAACCCACCTGCTAACACAGGAGACATAAGAGACGCAGGCTCCATCCCTGAGTGCAGAAGATCCCTTGGAGGAGGGCACGGCAACCCACTCCAGCATTCTTGCCTTGGAAAATCCCATGGACAGAGGAGCCTGGCAAGGCTGCAGTCCATGGGGTCACACAGAGTCAGACACGATTGAAGCCATTTAGAACGCGCATGTGATTTCCTGAGTTTCTTGAGGAAACTCAGCCAGAATAGGTTCCAGGCTACCCAGAGCTGCTTCACATGGGAACCAGTGAAGACTGGAAGGCAAATAAAACCGTGCCTCCTGGAACGTGAATGTGGGCGCTATTACTTTGGGAATATATTTCTGTAGTTACTTCATAGTACCTATTCCAGCTCTGATATTGCAGAGGACATATTTAGCTCAGGATATAAAAGGCAGGGGTTGCAACAACATATTATTGAGCTGTAAAAAAGGAATGATGTACTGGCATCTACTCAAACACTGATGCACTTTGAAAACATACTAGGTAAAGAAGCCAATCACAGAGAATCACACATTGTCCAATTCCATTCCTAAGAAATGTCCAGAAAAGGCAAATCCATAAGACGGAAAGTGGTGGTTGCTTGAGGTGGGACTGGGGGGCGAGGGGTGGATGGGGGTGGTGACTGCTAAAGGGTTCAGGGTTTCTTTGGGAGGTGATGAGACTGTTCTTACATTTTTTTAAAATTTCATTTATGTTACTGACTGTGCATATGTGACTCAGTTCCCTGACCGGGGATCAAACTTCTACCCCTTCAGTAGAAGCCTGGCATCTTAACCGCTGGACCGCTGAGGGATTCCCAAGGGTGTTCCTAGGTTAACTGCAATGGGCATTGCACAATTCTGTGACTCTGTTGAGACCACAGATCTGTATGATTAAAGGGTGAACTGCAGAGCTTGTGATCTACAGCTCTTAAGCTGCCAAAAGGAAGAAGAAAAGGCGAGTGGTGTCTGGCAGGGAGAAAGAGGCTTCCGTGACCACAAGTACTGGGTTCTTCAGTTACGACGTTCTTTGCTTTTCCTGTGCTTCTATACTTATTGGGGAAAAAAAAAAACAAAACACCTCTCAGCAGTCCACGTGTCAGGATTACAAACCAGAAATCCATGGTGCCCTCAAAGGGTAATTAACACTTGATTTTTCAAATGTAGCTTTATAAAACTGGAATCAACTGAACACAAGAATTTCATTTTATGATTGGAAGACACTAGAAAAACAAAGTAAGGCTGTCATGTAACACATTTAAAGGCTGTAGGTAAGCATTTGATCTGTTGGCTTAACCCCAGGGATACAGCGATAAAATGCCTATTGGCAGTCCAGAGAATTAGTCATTTGAGGGCCCAAACACAAGACTGGAAGATTAACTAGGAGTCAAGCAAAACTCCGTGAACTTACATGACATATCCATAAATTCTAGAGCCTCCCGAGAACTCAGATTAAAATCGCTCTTCTCAGTGACATCCACTTTATCCCATTTCCTTATTCTTCTCCTTCCATCCCCTCTTGCTGCCAATCTGATTACTAAAAGCACTTTTTTTTTTTTTTGGCCACATGGCATGCAGGATCTTAGTTTCCCTACTAGGATCGAACCCATGTCCCCTGCAGTGGAAAGGCAGAGTCCTAACCACTGAACCACAGGGAAGTGGGTCAAAAGTGGGTCAAATTTTGACCTAAGAAAATTCTCTCGCTCATGACATGGACATTATGAGCAAGGATAAAGGACAGGAGGAAGGCCCATGAGTATGAGAGAAGACAACACAGTGTCCGGGTGTGTTGGGCAGATGCCACGACTTGTTGCTCCAAACCTCCTTCTGTTCACCCGACCACCGCCTCCCCAGGAGGCAGGGTCTCCAAACGGCAGGCGGAGGGTGTATCCTTACCACATGCGTAGAAGACTGAGAGGTATTTTTTCACTCCTGGCAGACAGGGGCTTCCGAAGTGGCGGTTGTTGACGAGGACTTTGCACCTCTGCTTCCCGTAACATCTCCTGGACAACACGTGCAGAGCCGAGTAAGACAGACAATCTGAGAGGCAGGAGACATCAAACACTTTTAGGTTAGAATCCATGTATGGCTTCGGTTATTTTCTGAGCCAGACTTCACAGTTTATGGAGATCAGCTGTGATTATTCGATTATTTTCCATCTCATTAAAGCACCCCACAGTAGGCTGAATACCATACAGGCAGCGCTGGAAGGGCTTACTTTAATCAGCTTGCTCTAATACTCTGCTGTCATGGTCTGAAAACCTATCTATATATTATAGTGTGCTATATATTATAATATTAGCTGTTTACTAAAGTTCTGTTTTCTCTTTTTAGTTTTTATTGGAATATAATTGCTTTAGATAATGCTGTGTTAGTTTCTGCCCCGCACAACAACACGAATCAGCTATAGGTATACACATCCGTCCCCTCCCTCCTGAGCTTCCCTCTCAGCCACACCCCCATCCCAACCTTCTAGGCCGTCATCGAGCACCAGACTGAGTTCCCTGCGCTGTACAGCAGCTTCCACTATTCTACACACAGCAGTGTACATCTGTCAACGCTCCTCTTCCGGTTCATCGCCCTTCTCATTTCCCCCCGCTGTGTCCCCACTTCAGTTCTCTGCGTCCATGTCTCTGTCTCTGCCCTGCAAACAGGTTCATCTGTCTGTACCATTTTCCTCGATTCTGTGTATATGCATTAATATGCGACATCTGTTTTTCTCTCTTTGACTTCACTCTGCATGACAGACTCTAGGGGCACCCACGTCTCTACAAGTGAGCCAATCAGAAATCCTTACATATTTTTGAACAAGGGGGCCTACATTTGCATTTTACACTGCCTCTGCCCAGTCATGTAACTGGTCTTGCATACACAACAGGCAAAACATGTAGAACACGGAATAAAGATTCTTTTACTCCTTTAGTTTAGTTATTGGTTACAGCTCTCAACAGTTATTGGTTGATTTTGAGAATCCTTCTCTCCTATGTGAACATAAGCACTATGAGGACAGGGGCTATTTCTCTTTTGTTCATCATCTAATTTTTCCAGCCTGACCAGCTGTGGAGATCCAATTGCTGGTGAATGAGTGAATGAACAATGGGCGGATGGATGCATAGACACTTGGACAGCTTTGTCAGCACCCTGGCACAAGGTCTTCACAGTTACTAAATATTAACTGAACGCGGATGGAGAATGAAGCACTTCGCCACGCAGGCAGAAAAGACAGCCGAGAGAAGCCCGCCTGCATCCACAGGATGCACGATGGGGCTGGAAGACAGAGCCCGCACAGGCGACCTGCCGTCTAGCAACATGAAGCACAGGGTGAGGACCAGTGGTGACTGGTCGAGACAGCACGTGACGGGGTCGGAGGAGGCAGAGATTGATGGGGACCAGAGTGGCCGAGACAGGCTCTACGGCGGAGGGGCCTTGGTCCTTGGAGAAGGATGAACTGGGTACCAGCAGGCCAAGAGAGGAAGGTATGAACACCGAAGTCAGCGAGCCAGAAGCACTTAGTGGGCTGAGCCTGAGCTGGAATAGCAGGTGCGGGCAGGGAAGCTTTGGTACTCTACGAGGAAAAGTGAAAGAGAGCAAGGTCCAACTTCTAAACACTGAGCTAGAGACTTTGAGCTCTATTCTGCAAGTGCCAGGGGTCCCAAGAAACGCCCTGATGCTTGTGTCCTTTGGGGACATCGCTCTTGGGTGCCCTGGGAGAGACAAGGAACCAAAAAGAGGGAGACTGGTTCGGAAGCAATTTTAATCATACGCACTGGGAGAAGTTAAGGGCTTGAACAGCAGGGAACAGAGAGGGAGAGAATTCTAGAGACTTTGCAAAGTTCAGCTCACTTACGGTAACAGCAAACATTCTCCCAAGGCTGCGTTCTCAGCACTCGTGTGTCTTATGAGATAGGTTGTTTATTATACATCTTATATTTCATAGAAAATATACAGAGAATATGATATTAATATCATAAGATGTTTATATAACAGTATGCAGCTAGATAAAGGTGGGGAAGCTCACATCTCAGAGAAGTTCCATCTGTCTCTCTTATATTAATATTTTAGAGATCTGTAACAGTCCAGTTGAAAGCAAGAATCTGTGGTAAACACCAGAAAGGTGGGAAGACAATGATCTTAAGGAAATGACAAATAAATACACACACATATATATACACATATAAATATAGATATATTTATATATATTTCATATAGATATACGAAACATACAAGTATATTTATTTATATGTGTATATTTAATATTATTACATATAATAATATATGGAGCATGCTTATATGGACTATATAAACATATATATAAGTGTGTGTGTGTATATATGTGCATATGTATGAATATATGTACATATTTTTGCAATATATCATGTTTGGCTTAGTTGCTAAGTCATGTCCAGCTCTTTTGTTACCCCATGGACTGTAGCCCACAAGGTTCCTCTGTCGGTTGGATTTTCTAGGCAAGACCACTGGAGTGGGTTGCCATTTCCTTCTCCATGTTATATACCTAAAAGTATGTAATATGTATATCTCAACAAATGGTGAGGAACCTTATGATGAAGGCACTTGATCTGAATATCTTCATGAAGGTTCTGGTTTGTTTGCCAAGTCCAATCCCACGAGGACTGGTCGCTGGTGCGGAGGGCACACAGTAGGCGCCCAAAAATGGTGTATTCAATGAATGGACTGGTGGACTGGCCTGGACACCGGGAAATGCAAACGTCCCATACACCTGGCTTTGGAGTGTGTTCGGGGAGGGTGATCCATGAGTTCAAATCTACGCTGAGAAAAGCTGCCTGGAGGGGCCGCTGGAAGCTGTCATCCTCTTGTTGGCCCCTGGGTCAGTTTAACTTGGCAACTTGCATCTGTTTTCTGACAGCTTCTGAATATTTCAGTCTAAAGGATGCATCTTGCTGGACTGAATTTGGTGGGGTTCTCACGAATGACAGAAAAGTAAGCAAAGCAAGTCAGGCAGCCATTGAGGATGGAATGAAATGTTTTGAAGTGTAAGAGCATCAAGCATGCCTCTGTGAAGAGTAAAGACTGACAGCCTGAACAGTGTTCTGGCAGCCCACCTGGGGCTCACATCAGACCACGTAAAGTAGGCTAGATAAAGAGACTTTACAAAGGCGTGAATGGGATATGAACACCTCAAAGGATGGTGCAGGGCCCTGAGGAGGAACAGCAGAGAGAGGCTACCAGTCCCTAGCCTGAGGGGCGAGGGCAGGGGTTTCCAGGACACGGGCTGCCCCACGGAGCGGGCTGCTGCATGGAGCTGGGTCTGCAGGGGCGCTTGTGATGCTCCTGGTGAGTCATGTGTTCTGATAGCTGCGTTTGTGCCTGGATCTCTCATTGGATGGGGAGCTCCTGGGGGGCACTGGGGTTTCTCTGTTTGCCCAGCACCTCCTATCTGTTCAGCTCACTGAGACTCTGTGTTCCTCCCCCACAGCTCGAGGAACATCACTTTTAGCGTCTTTCTGTGAGACTTGTGCAAAGCACCTGCAGGAGTGAAAGCCCACGTAAATGTGAACTGTTCTCACCAGCTGTCGCTGAGGTTGCATGAGCTCCCTCGGTGGACCCTGTTTCCTCAGCGGGACAGTGACGATACGGAGAGCAGTGCTGATTTACTGGTTGGCAAGACTATTGCACGAAGGTTACATTTAGAGGGCCCAATGGCAGCATCCAGTGTTCGTCAGTTACCGTGGCTGACATCGGGCCACTACCTTAGATAGGAAAGTGGTACTTCTACGAAAGGCCTTTGGGACTTAGATAATTTATAGTCTAAACTAAATGCCTTCTTTGGTTCTTTCAAGTGAAAACAGGCATATGGAATAATGAGGCCTATATACTACAGCTTAATCTGCAAATAAACACATACACACACAAATACTGGAAGCAGAATCACTAAGATTCTCAGGGCGCCATTTTTGGCTGATGAGAAAGAATTTTTTCCCCCTTATTGATTTTAAGATACTTTCCAAGTTTTTGTGAGTTTACACTGGTTTGAAATGAAAGCGTAGAAAATGAACTTTCTTAAAAAGAAAAACAAAATTCATATCTGGATAGAAGACAGCTTTCAAATATGAGTGTCTCTGGGGTAATTTTTTTCAGAAATGTAAATTTTTCTGCAAATGTAATGATAAATGATCCTTTTGTATACCTCAATTTGCCCCAGGAGCTATGGGAAATTTATCTAGGAGTAAAGATATATCCGTTGAATTTTCTTCCAGTTTACTTAAAATTTTTTATTGAAGTAGGATTAATTTACAGTGTTGTGTTAGTTTCAAGTGTATAGCAAAGTGATTCAGTTATGCATATATATACTTTTTCAGATTCTTTGCCATTACAGGGTATTACAAGACATTGGATGTAGTTTTCTGTGCTATACAGTAGGTCCTTGTTGTTTACTGCTTTATGTATAGTTCTTCAGTTCAGTGCAGTCGCTCAGTCGTGTCCAACTCTGTGCGACCCCATGAATCGCAGCACGCCAGGCCTCCCTGTCCATCACCAACTCCCGGAGTTCACTCAGACTCGCGTCCATCGAGTCTGTGATGCCATCCAGCCATCTCATCCTCTTGTCGGCCCCTTCTNTTCCATTATTTTTGCCTCCAGTTCTCCCTAAACTTAAATATAGCATTTTAGCCTCCTAATAAATATTTATCACTTGCTGACCAGACCCTAAATACTGTATGGAATACTGGAATTTATTAACTGGAAAACTGCAGGACGTGGTTTTTTTTTTTTTTTAATATATATTTTATCCTGATATTCTTGTTTTCGATTAGAGTATCTTTGGTATCTTCAACCAGATTGTGAGGTTTATCAGTATCGTCCTCTGGTAACTGGCATCAAAATATGCTATGGAATCCTGTGAGGAAAGATACACTTTTTTAAGGGGTGGGCTAGATGGCTTTCTTTCTTTAGACTTGTAATTAAAATCTTTTGTATCTAACTTTTGCTGGGAAGACTCTAGATATATCTAGTTATATCTTAACCCCTGAATTTCATCTGATAATTACTTAACCTTTAAAATAGTTATCCTTTATTATCATGGGCAAAAACAGGAATTCCAATGGGCAAAGAGACTTTTGGCCCATGTAATTATTTCTCAGTGAGTGCACGACAATACAACTTCTGCAGTAGCAATTAGCAACATCATTTTTAAACATTATAACTAAAGCTAACAGTGAAACTAGCTACTGTGGAAGCTGGTTATATTAATAAATTCACTGGACTCTTCACCATACAGAAGACTAACTTTCAAGGTCCTAGCCCTTAAAACCAAGAAACAGGGTTACAGTAGTAATGACTTCTAGGAACACAGAAAGGACACAGTTGCTAGTAAGCATCTACAGCTTCGATAATACTCTCAAAGGGACCAAGGCTATCCTCCCTATCCCACGAGATTCCCAGAGTCCAGCTGAGTCTCCTTCACTCTTCCTGCCATTCTGTCACAGTGAGTGCTCCATAAACCAGTGATAGAAAAATATAATTCACAGTTGAAAATCTTCCAATGTTCTCTACCCGCTAAGGGATAAAATGTAAATTCTTTAAAGTGGTATTCAGGGTCATTGAGAACTTGGCCCCTGCTTAACTATTATGTTTTATTAACTATGTTTCCTCTCTTTCCTTCTCTGCTTCCTTCCAAGGTCTAACCTTCTTTAACGCTAAACTACATAGGAGTTTCTCAAGCATGCCAGGCTTACATCTGCCTGTTTTCTCAGGTGCTGCCGTTCACCCTGCCTGGAATGCCCTCCTTCCACCTATATCATACCGGGCGAAACACTCCTCAGTTAACGGTCTTCTCTGTCGAGTCTTCCAGGACTCCTCCAGGTGGACCAAAGAACTCCACTTCCAGAGGTGTGGTGGTAACCAGGTCTCAGAAGGGGAAAAAAACCCTATTACACTCAGTTCTGCTCTAACATTTGTTTAGAAAACTTAAACTTGTTTCACTACCTTTGTTTCACTACAGAACAACAAGAGCACCGCAAGAGTCCCTATGCTTATCCGCGATAAACACTAGATGGATGCAGAAAACTGCACCCAGCTGCACTGAGCCATCTCCCAGCTACTTCAGCCCACCTCCTGCCGGGAGCCTCACCCATCCACATCAGGTGTTAACTCTGCCTCAGGTATCAGACCCCTTCCCTCCACCATCCCACAACTCACAAGAGGCAATCTCCCCCACACCCACTTCACAAGCAAACAGGGTGATTTTCAAGTTAAAGCACCCTGTTTATAATAATATTTATTTTTTCTTAACCATTTCCATTTTAATATGCAAAACTGTTTTACTGTTTTAATTAG
>SJYV01037193.1:306660-328410 GCA_006410875.1 Neotragus pygmaeus | reverse complement strand
CATCAGGTCGCCAAAGTACTGGAGTTTCAGCTTCAGCATCAGTCCTTCCAATGAATATTCAGGACTGATTTCCTTTAGGATGGACTGGCTGGATCTCCTTGCAGTCCAAGGGACTCTGAAGAGTCTTCTCCAACACCACAGTTCAAAAGCATCAATTCTTCAGCACTCAGCTTTCTTCATAGTCAAACTCTCACATTCATACATGACTACTGGAAAAACCATAGCCTTGACTAGACGGACCTTTGTTGACAAAGTACTGTTTCTGCTTTTCAATATGCTGTCTAGGTTGGTCATAACTTTCCTTCCAAGGAGTCACCATCTGCAGTGATTTTGGAGCCTCCCTCCAAAATAAAAGTCAGCCACTGTTTCGCCATCTATTTACCATGAAGTGATGGGACTGGATGCCATGATCTTAGTTTTTTTAATGTTGAGCTGTAATTCAACTTTTTCATTCTCCTCTTTCACTTTCAGCAAGAGGCTTTTTAGTTCCTATTCACTTTCTGCCATAACGGTGGTGCCATCTGCATATCTGAGGTTACTGATATTTCTCCCGGCAATCTTGATTCCAGCTTGTGCTTCCTCATGTGTGTGTTATGTCATGTGTTCCTCATGTAAAAACAGCATGTGTTTGTTAGCCATCTGTATGTCTTCTTTGGAGGAATGTCTGCTTAGGTGTTTTTCCCACTTTTTGACTGGGTTGTTTTGTTTTTCTGGCAGTGAGTTATATGAGCTTCTTGTATATTTTGGAAATTAATCCTTTGTCAGTTGTTTCATTTGCCATTATTTTCTCCCATTCCGAGAAGAAAAAGAAATAAAAGGAATCCAGATTGGAAAAGAAGAAGTAAAGTTCTCTCTGTTTGCAGACGACATGATACTATACATGGAAAACCCTAAAGATACTATCAGAATTACTAGAGCTAATCAGTGAATTTAGCAAAGTCTCAGAATACAAAATCAATACACAGAAATCACTCGCATTCCTATACACTAACAATGAAAAATCAGAAAGAGAAATTAAGGAATCAATCCCATTCACCAAAGAAACAAAAGAATAAAATATCTAGGAATAAACCTACCTAAGGAGACAAAAGAACTGTATATAGAAAATTATAAGACACTGATGAAAGAGATCAAACATGACATAAACAGATGGAGAGCTATTCCATGTTCTTTGGGAAGAGGAATCAATATTTTGAAAATGACTATACTAACAAATGCAATCTACAGATTCAACATCNGTATATAGAAAATTATAAGACACTGATGAAAGAGATCAAACATGACATAAACAGATGGAGAGCTATTCCATGTTCTTTGGGAAGAGGAATCAATATTTTGAAAATGACTATACTAACAAATGCAATCTACAGATTCAACATCATCCCTATCAAATTACCAATGGCATTTTCCACAGAACTAGAACAAAAAATTTCACAATTCATATGGAAACACAAAAGCCCCCGAATAGACAAAGCGGTCTTGAGAAAAAAGAATGGAGCTGGAGGAATCAACCTTCCTGACTTCAGGTTGTACCTACAAAGCTACAGTCATCAAGACAGTATGGTACTGGCACAAAAACAGAAATACAGCCCAATGGAACAAGATAGAAAGCCCAGAAATAAACTCACACACCTATACCTTATTTTTGACAAAGGAGGCAAGTATATACAATGAGGCAAGAAAGCCTCTTCAATGAGTATGCTGGGAAATCTGGACAGCAAATATAAAAGAATGAAATCAGAACAGTTTCTAACACCATACACAAAGATACACTCAAAATGGATCAAAGACCTAAAGGTAAGACCAGAAACTATAAAACTCATAGAGGAAAACAGGCAGAACACTCGACATCAATCAAAGCAAGATCCTCTATGACCCGCCTCCTAGAGTAATGGAAATAGAAACAAAAGCACACAAATGGGCGCTGTTGCTGCTGCTAAGTTGCTTCAGTCGTGTCCGACTCTGTGCAACCCCACCAGGCTCCCCTGTCCCTGGGATTCTCCAGGCAAGAACGCTAGAGGGGGTTGCCATTTCCTTCTCCAGTGCATGAAAGTGAAAAGAGAGTGAAGTCACTCAGTCGTGTCCAACCCTTAGCGCCCCATGGACTGCAGCCTACCAGGCTCCTCCATCCATGGGATTCTCCATGCAAGAGTCCTGGAGTGGGTTGCCATTGCCTTCTCCTCAAGTGGGCCCTAGTTAAACTTAAAAGCTTTTGCATGGCAAAGGAAACTATAAGCAAAGGCAATTTAAGGACCGACTTTTCCAAAACCAGGGTTGTAACAACTGGGCATCCATAGGCAAAAATATAACCTAAGCCTCATATCTTCTAGAAATTAAGTAAAACTGGATTACAGATCTTAATGTAAAACACAAAGATAAAAAACTTTTAGAATCTGCAGGATAAAACTGTTATGAGATAGAGTTAGACAAAGAATTTTTACACACAACACCAAAGCATGATCCATAAAAGAAAACAATTATAAATTAAGACTTCAATTTAAAACATTTGCTTCATGAAAGACAAAGAAAATTAAAAGCAAGCTATAACTGGGAGAAAATATTTACAAGTGGCATATTTGACAGAGGATTTGTATTCTAAATATGTAAAGAACTCTCAAAACTCAGTAGTAAGAAACACAGACACCAATTAAAAATTGAGTGAAAGACCTAAACAAAAAGTTTACCAAAGAGCTAGACGGAGGGCAACTGACTACACTAAAAGACATACTGTAAGTTTAGCCATTAGGTAAATCCAAATTAAAGGCATAACAATATTATAACAACTAAAATTGTTTTTAAAGAGTGGCAATGCCAAATGCTGGAGAAGATACATAGCAACTACAATTCACATACACTGTAAGCAGGAAGGCAAAATAGGTCAGCAACTCTGAAAAAGCGTGGCAGCTACTATAAGGTTATTAATAAATATACACTTACTATATGACCCAGCAATGCCATTCCTTATATCTATCTTAGAGAAATGAGTATCTGTGCTCAAACAAAAACCTGTACATAAATGTTTATAATAGCTCTATTCATAATCACTCCAAACTGGAAATAACCCAAATGTTTTTCAACAGATGAACAGATAATCAAACTTTAGTATAGTTTATCAGTGGAATACTACTGAGCAATAAAATGGAATGGATTACTGATACATGCAATAGCTTGGATGAATTTCAAAAGCATTATTGTCAGTGAAAGAAACCAGTCTCACAAGAGTACGTACTGTATGATTCCATTTATTTGACATTAGTGAATCATCAGGGGTAAGAGGGGATAGCCAGGGGCTTGGGGTGTGACACGAAGGGACAGCATGGGAGAGTTCTGGGGGGGATGGAACTGTTTAGTACCCTGATGGTGGTGGTGGGTACATGGGTGTATATACCAGTTAAAATTTATATAGCCACAGACCCTCATTTTCTTGGGCTCCAAAATCAATGTAGACAGTGACAGCCATGAAATTAAAAGACACTTGCTCTTTTGAAGAAGAGCTAAGACAAACCTAGACAGTGTATTAAAAAGCACAGACATCCCTCTGCCAAAAAAGGTCCGTATAGTCAAAGCCATGGTTTTTCCAGTAGTTATGTATGGATGTGAGAGGGACCATAAAGAAGGCTGAGTGCTGAAGAATTGATGCTTTCGAACTGTGGTGCTAGAGAAGACTATGGAAAGTCCCCTGGACAGCAAAGAGATCAAACCAGTCAATCCTAAAGGAAATCAACACTGAACAGTCATTGGAAGGACTGATGCTGAAGCTCCAATACTCTGGCCACCTGATGCGAAGAGCCAACTCACTGTAAAAGACCCTGATGCTGGCAAAAACTGACAGTAAGAGGAGAAAGGGACAATAGAGGATGAGATGGTTTGATGGCATCACGGACTCAATGGACATGAGTCTGAGCAAACTCACGGAGACACTGAATGACAGGGAAGCCTGGCGTGCTTCAGTTCATGTGGTTGCAGAGAGTCAGACCTGACTTAGCAAAGAGTCAGACCTGACTGAACCCTCCCCACCAAAAAAGTCTATTATACTGTAGGTTAATCAAGATTTTTTTTAAAGCTTTTAAAAATATATAGTTTAAGTTATTTTAGAACTTTTCTAGTTAGTCACGAATTAAGGCTCAAAATAAATGTTTTGAGCATGTGAAAACCAATGAAATGGGAGGACAAAGAGATAGTTGACAGGAGACTTAAATTTTTTAAAATTATACAAAGATATGGCAGATATACAAAGATATAAATTCTAAACTCAGAAACTCAAACTCTATCCCTCAACTAACCATAGAGGCTAATACATAGTAATAGCTAAATACATAGTATATATTTATATATTAATACATAGTAAATATATTAATAATATTTAATTAATACAATTAATTAAATATATTAATACATAGTAATAACTAAAGAAAAATATTTAAATCACCATGTAAAAAGGATAATTTGAGACAAAACAAATAGAGCATATATTAAGTCAGATTCCACATTNGGCTTTTATTGACCAGTCAGCACTAGACATCAATTAAGTAAATATATTAATACATAGTAATAACTAAAGACAAATATTTAAATCACCATGTAAAAAGGATAATTTGAGACAAAACAAATAGAGCATATATTAAGTCAGATTCCACATTCATACTAGATATTCATTTGGTCCTTGAAATAAAAATGACATTGTTTACTATTAAGAGTGGTATGTCCCTTGTTTTTCCTAGTAGCAATTACAGATTTACAGTGGTTTATCCAAATTTTTCTCAACTGATTCTGTTTGATATTCAAAAAAAACACTTTTAAGAATGCTGACATGATGAATAAAGAAAGGGTGACATACATAAAAACAGAAAGTAGAATGGTGTTTGCCAGCAACTTAGCAGCAGCAGCAGCAGGGTAGGAAGGGGGAGGGCGAGTAGGAGAAACAGGGATATGTTGGCAAAAGGGTACAGACTTTCATTTATAAGATGAATAATTTCTGTATGGCATGGTGACTATGGTTAATATTACTGTAGTCTATATTTTAAATCTGCAAAAAGGGTAGATCTTGAATGCTTTCGTTTCCCCTTGCAAAAGAGGATATGGAAGGTAATGGAAATGTAAATTAGCTTGACTGCAATAAGCATTTCACAATGTATATGTGTATCAAATTACCATGCTGTATTCTTTAAATATAAAGCCACTCCAGTATTCACGGGCTTCCCTGGTGGCTCAGATGGTAAACAATCTGCCTGCAGTGTGGGAGACCTGGGTTCGATCCCTGGGGTGAAAAGATCCCCTGGAGGAGGGCATGGCAACCCACTCCAGTACTCTTGCCTGGAGAATCCCAATGGACAAAGGAGCCTGGTGGACTACAGTCCATGGGTTGCAAAGAATTGGACACAACTGAGCTACTAAATGTGCATATACACACGTACACTTTTAACTATATACAAATTTTACTCATCAGTTATACCTCAATAAAGCTGGGAGGGCAAAAAAAAAAAGACTGCTGACTGAGACCACATACTAAGACTGTCATAACTAGCACTCTGTACCATCCTAAGGAGCCATGAAATGATTTTTTTTTTCTTCTTAAGAAATAAACCCAGAGCAAATCTATCTACTAAAACACAGAGGGTTGTAATTCGAGACAGCTATCCTCTGTAATGATATATATGTGATGGGTGCCATAAAATTACACCTAAGGTTATGACTGTTAAAAGCAAAAACACATATGACCACAAGTCATTTACTCAAATAAGTGACCAACCTCACCATCTGCAACTTTTCCTAGTTCTTAAAGCATTACAGTTATCTGTGAGAGCACTCAATTTCTTCCAAGTGATAACACCACTTTTGTAATTGTAACTCTTTTCAATCTTAACTCTTCCAAGGATATAAACTTTAAGTAGCAAATGCTGATCTTTCTCGAGTTGAAAGTACATTAAAATGTAAATTTTGGTGTAATTAAAAAATTGATAACATATTTACCCATTGATCAACAATTTACTGAATGCTTAAAATATTCCAAGCCCTAAGGGTCACATAAAAGAGATCAATGCCAGTCAGAAATGACTGCTATCCAAAAGTCTACAAGCAATAAATGCTGGAGAGGGTGTGGACAAAAAGGAACCCTCTTACGCTGTTGGTGGGAATGCAAATTAGTACAGCCACTATGGAGAACAGTNTATGTGGCATGCATCCTTCTACTCTCTATAATATCTATGATACATATATTGCTTTTATGAGGATAAAAAATAAACATGAAAGATACAGGAATGTATTTGTCTTTTGTATTTGCTATTTCAAGTTAAAATTGCAACAGTGCTTTTAAAGGAAGAAATTTAATTTGGTCAGGTTTTTCTTATTGGTACATATTAGAAAGCAGAGGATTATGGTGCGAGAATTGAGAAAACATTAAACTCTATACCTTGGTGGGAGTACTCTAATTTTAAAAATTAGATGTAGGAAAGGTAAAACCACTCTACTTCTGTCTGTTGTGTAGGAAGCAGTTAAAATCCAGGTGAGAGGTATGATGGAATAGGTCAGAAGGCCCCAGCACATTGTGAGGTGTTCCATGTGGAGGGAGTTTGAGTATGGCTAGAGCTGTATCTACTGAGGAAATGATTTCTTTATTTGGTTGAATTCACTGAATCTCTACTCTGTTAAGCAACCTTCTAAGTATTATGGGTTTAGGTGTGAAAAACGAATAAGCAGGCAAAGGAAGCCCCGAGTCGTGGAATTTATCTTCCACTGGGATTAGGGGAATGTCCATGGAAGCAAGTGGGGAGGGGGCTCCACATATAGGATGATGGGATCCTGGGCTGCTACAAAGCAAGAGGTAGATGACATTCTAGGACATGAACCTTTCTGGTGAAGCTGGCCCTAAATTTGGCTCTGGAATGCAGAAGGGTCTACCTCCTCATAAATACTAGGAATACTGAGTAAAACTGAAGTGTAAAAGGCTCTGGTGCAGCAATAACTTGCCTTTCTCTGATTCCTTATGACCCATCACAGATAGAATTGTCAGAAGCTGAATGATGGCACTAGGCCTTCTGCTGACCAGGGGAATACACACTTAACTCTGCAGTGTGGGCATCTGCTGCATGTGGCAAAATAAACTGAAATTTAGCCCAATATTAAAGTCAATATTGCCAACAAAGTTTCATATAACTAAGGCTATGGTTTTTTCCAATAGTCATGTATGGATGTGAAAGTTGGACCACAAAGAAGGCTGAGAGCCAAAGAATTGATGCTTTTGAATTGTGGTTCTGGAGAAGACTCTTGAGAGTCCCTTGGTTTGCAAGGAGAACAAGCTGGTCAGTCCTAAAGGAAATCACCCCTGAATGTTCATTAGAAGGACTAATGCTGAAGCTGAAGCTCCAATACTTTGGCCACTTGATGCAAAGAGCTAACTCATTGGAAAAGACCCCGATGCTGGGAAAGATTGAAGGCAGGAGGTAAAGCAATGACAGAAGATGAAATGGTTGGATGGCATCACTGACTCAATGGACATGACTTTGAACAAGCTCCCGGAGGTGGTGAAGGACAGGGAAGTCTGGTGTGCTGCAGTTCATGGGATCACAAAAAGTTATTCACAACTGAGTGACTAAACAACAAAAGTGAATATGTGAACATTACAAGAAAACATTAAACAGGTACTACACTGCTGCGTGCAGGAACTAACCCATATCATCACAAAATGTCACATGTATTAGAGCATCCATTTTCATCTAAACAGGAAGCTTTGTTATATGTAGTATTTTTTCTTTACTCATCCATGCAGTGAAAAATTGCATCCATAATGAAGATTTAAAGGCTTAGTAGATTCTTATGAATCTGCAAAGAAAGTTTAAATAATGCTTCATTTTTTTAATTTGCAAAAGAATATAATAATGTTCCCTTCATAGAACATGATAAGGATTAGAATGAGAAAATGTAGGTTTAGTAATATTATCATAATTTTCAATATTCCTAAGGATATTCTAATTTGTTAAAAATATGTATGTCATTATAAAATACAACTAGTATGTTAACTCTTCTCTATATCACAATATACTGTATATAATTTGTCAAAATGACTTTCACAAGGAAATATCCAGAAGACTTAAACTCAATTTGTATTATACCACAAATGTGTCTCTAGTGTACTTATATTACAAATCATTTGTGGCACATCCTTGCATTCAAAACCAAGGCAAAGAATATAAATCTACCTTCTTCAGCCAATTACTTCAATGATATGTAAAATGATGCAGTGATTTTTGTTAACAGATCCAACCAGATTCTAGTAAGATATATTATCATTCACATTCCAGTCAGATTTTCAACTTTTCAATAAATACAAAAATTTATATGGTCTATTTCAACTCTCTAAATGGATTAAAAAATCATTCCTGTAAAAAGTGTTACTGAAGTATATTTGAAAGTCCCTTATATCAATAATATAATCTAACTTACCACAAAAAAAGCTAGGCTTCTTTAATAAAAATGCAAGTACTGTGGACAATTACTCTAGCAATGATCCCAGCAAGAAAGATATTTAATTATGTTAACAGAGTATGTTCATTTTCCCTTGTTCCTCTTTTTTATAAAGGTGTCACTATTTTGTTCATGAAAGTCACTCATTTACTCTCACTCTGCCTTGGAAATCATTACTAACTCCTATAGGTCAGCTTGGTGGGATCCACTCAGCTATTCTTATGCTCTGATTTCTCTTTTATAGCCTAGTTAACTGACCTTTATTGAATCTTAATTTTAGCTAAAACCTTTAATGCTTTTCATGTCTCAAAAAACAAACAAAAAAAAGAATTCAATAAGTGAGCAAGTCAGAGCAGCAGTTTTTATTGCAGTTTTCTACTTTTCAAAGCAATCAAAGAAAATAAACCACCATCTGGGAGCTATATCATGCTCACTCTGAGTCTATATATTCTAACTTGACAATGTCAATCCCTTTTGTCCATTCAGTGTCTTCTGTCAGGGCCATGAGTAATCAGCATGTGTCAGTGAGGAATTGTGATGCTAAATAGTGCAGCACTTTTTTCTTTTTTTTCCTGAGAAAGATATTATCCTACACATACAAAGCCAAGTGTTCATTTATTTATTTACATGTTGTAATCATGGTTGTTGTCAAACATCATATAAATGTGTGAAAGCCAGAGGTTCCATCCATGGAGAACACACCACTTTCTTTTCTTTTTTTTCCCCCTGGGTTTCTACTCCACCATGGCTCCAGAAGGAATAAAAATTTCCAGGGTAAGTGATACAGCAGAGGAGTTTCTGAGGCACATTTGCATTCTTACCCTCAGTTTAGTTTTGCTTAAATACCAGACCATTCTTATATAAATGAAATATGCCAGCAAGTGAATGATGCAGGTGCAAGTGAGAACACTCACACCTCCTCCCAAGCACATGCGCAGACTAGATGGATCTCAAGACAGAATCCTGAAAAGCGTGGTTGAACATTTCACTTATAGTGAGGTTTAAATTCCTACTGTGAGCCTGCAAACCAAGAAAACAGATAGCTGATATGTAATAAAAGTAAGATTACCTCTAAGGAAACTATTTCTTGGCCTGATAGTTGAACTGCTGACACTGACAAAGTCCAGGAGGAGAAAAGATTATGGGTGCATCTTCTTTCTTTGTTGTTGTTCAGCTGCTCAGTCGCATCCAATTCTTTACAACACCATGGACTACAGGACACCATGCTTCCCTGTCCTTCACCATCTTCTGGCCACAATACAGAATACTAACCACCATATGACCACAGTGAGCTATGGGGACCTCTCTTCTTTCAAACCAAAGCATTAGTGTTTAAATCCTCAGGAAGAAATGACTGGCTGGGTTTTGTTTGTTTGTTTTTCAGTATTTCCACACACTTGTCTTGTCACAGGGATCATTTTGACAAAAATAATGTACCATGGTCAAATCTTGAAGAAGTGTTCTTTAATATATCCTTTCTCTTAGAGTTTAATGCATTATCACATTAAATACTGAAAGAAACCCAGTGTCACACCTATCTCCTTAACTGTGTTTAAGAGGCAATTCCTAAACTTAATTATCCATTGACTACTATCTTCCAGGAAAGCCTACTAACATTCTATGAAATGTATTCTAGTGTTTGTGTTTCAATAACAAAGTTAAGGAGATGGTCTAGTGGCATGGAAGGAAATACCCAGCTCTAAATTTCAGGACCTCCACTCTCTGTGAAGTTATATTCCTCTACCCCTTTCCACTGCTAACCAATTTCAGTATTTGTCATTCCAGGCCAGAAACTCTTCTACTTAAGACCCCTAATCCCTTCTGCTTTAATGCATAACCATTCCTCTTTTCTATCTCCTTCTTACCTCCTTCCCTAGCCACTCCTGAGGCAGGACCCTTACCTGAAATAACCCTTTACTTAGTTAAAAACCACTTATGTCACCTGTCAGCATTCTCTAAGTATTAGTTCTTTGATTGCCCCAACTTGGTATCCTAATTTCTTATTATAAAAACAGAGCCTATGGATTTGAATATTGTAATTAAAAGGACTGACAGTTGAAATAATAAGCTTATGATTTAAAAAGTCAAGACAGTTGTCTGAGTCCTAAATAAACTTCCAGAATCATGATTGTTTCAGACTATAAGTTTTTCTTCATTTTTATTTTTCCCTCAACCTCTGACCCCGCTCGCATGGTGATCCTCCTTTACTGAACTTCCGTTTGTGCCTCCCAGCATTGCCAGTCACTAAGAAAAAATTCATCCCTCAGCAACACCATTGTTCACAAAGCTCAGGTTGTAGCCCATAAAGAGGGCAGTGTGAGGTGGACTCTGATATACACTAAGGCGACTTGGACCTATGCTGCTGCTGCTCACTAAGTAGTCCCAAGCTTTCGAAGCTTCTTGAAGTTTACTAGTTGAGTATGACTAATTCTGGCCCTTCCTTGTGATTAAAACTGATGTGGGCCATTTGGGAGCCAGGACAGCAACACACGATGCACAAATCTCCAATATCTCTCCTTTGCTGCAGTGGGGACTGACTTTTCAGTTCGGTTCAGTCGTTCAGTCGTGTCCGACTCTTTGCGACCCCATGAATCGCAGCACGCCAGGCCTCCCTGTCCACCACCAACTCCTGGAGTTCACTCAGACTCACGTCCATCGAGTCTGGGATGCCATCCAGCCATCTCATCCTCTGTCGTCCCCTTCTCCTCTTGCCCCCAATCCCTCCCAGCATCACAGTCTTTTCCAATGAGTCAACTCTTCACATCAGGTGGCCAAAGAACTGGAGTTTCAGCTTTAGCATCATTCCTTGCAAAGAAATCCCAGGGCTGATCTCCTTCAGAATGGACTGGTTGGATCTCCTTGCAGTCCAAGGGACTCTCAGGAGTCTTCTCCAACACCACAGTTCCAAAGCATNAACTGCCCCTTCACCACCCCTTTCTCTCTCCTTTTTCTCTTCAGGGCTTTGGAGTCACCTGCTAGGAGGCTCCCCTCCCTGCTGCCCAGGCCACCATGGCCGCTCGGCTGGTGAGGCGATGCACGTGCCTCCTAAGGGAGGCCACCCGCCTGGCCTCTGCTGTGTCCCCCGTCGGCCAGCTGAGACTCCCCCAGGGAACCCAGAAGCCTCTGACTTCCTCAGCTACCTCACCCAGCTCCCGCCTCCCAGGTCCCTTATCAGAGCTTGTGGAGAAGGAACAGGTGCTTACTCCCTATCCTGGGCACCAGGAGGTGGAGCAGCTCATCGAGAAGGCCACCCAGCCTGAGGAGCTCCTGGAGCTCCTGGGCCGTGGTCACTGTCTGCAGCAGAACCACGCTGCCCTCGCGCTTATCCAGCTCTCTCGCCTGCTCTCTGAGAAGCCAAAAGACAAAGCCAAGCTCATACAGGATGCTCGCTTTTGGCAACTTCTCCATCTTGTCAACAGCCAGGTGGGTTCTGGAGCCTTTTCTGCAGGTTCAGCAAGCAGAATATAGCAGAGGCCACAGAGTCCAAAGCATTCAGTCACTTTCCCAGTATAGACAGAAACTCTGCTGTGTGCTTAGTCCATCCACATCCTGTGGTATTTTTTCATTTTATAGATTCCAGAATACTTTAACGTGCTTTCACTTCTGTTAATCCTCATGACAGCTCTGTTAGGTGAATATTGCTGTCCTCATCTTACAGGCAGTCCAGACAGTAAATACAAGGATTGAGCCTGGTTTTTCTCAGTGCATCGGGGGCCTCCCCCTCACCGTGCAGTCTTGACTGATATGGCCCATCCTCTGTGTCTGGCTGACAGGGGGCACAGTCTTGAAACTGGAGGAGATGAAGGGTGACTAGGAGAGGATCTCAGAAACTTGAACTGACTGTGGGTGTTATCCCAGCCAGTCAGATCCTTAGAGGAGGAACATGGAGAGAAGGGACTTGTGTGTGGCAGGGGTGGGTGCAGGAAGAACTCAACCCAGTTCCTGTTCAGTGTGAAGAAGGACTCCATGCAGACTTCAGGCACCCTGGGGTCTGCTGGAACTGAAGGGCCTGTGACACAGAAAAGAGGTACAGACACTCACCCTGGCTGCTCTGGAAAGGCATGGCCATGACCGCTTGTAAGGGATGACGAGGAGACTCACAGCTCAAGGGAGGGGTCGAGTTAAATGAGTTTTTTCAGCTGCAGATTATGAGAGTATGGTAGACGTGGAAATAGAGTAATATTGGAAACAGTTCACAGATAGTAAGAGAAGTATTGTTTCATGGAAGTTTTTGTCTTCAGTTAAGAAACAGATCTGTACTGTGAGCCCATGTGTTGGGGTCACGGTACAGATTTTTTTCTTACTGAGAATATAGCTCATATAAATTATCTTAATTAGATCCCTTCTTGTTCTAAGACTGTCATTCTAGTCGTTATTTATTAAACCTTTTACACAAAAGCTTTAGAGACAGATTAAACATTGTAGCAAAATTACAAGCCAATAATGAACCAGGATTTAGAAATATAAACTGATCAAGCTTTCTTTTAAAGAATCCTACTGTCTGGGAATTCTGCAGAAACAGCAAAAGTCACTGAAGGCTCATGTGATGCTGAGATCAAATTCATACTTTTCTTTTTTCCCCCACACCTTGGCTTGTGGGATTGTTGATCCCCCAGCAGGGATTGAACCCAGGACCCTGGCAGTAAAAGCCTGGAGTCCTAACCACTGCCCTGCTGGGGAATCCCCATACTTTTCTCCTTCTGCCCAGCCCTTCACACACCTGCTTTTCTGTTTGCCCCTCACCTCGTGTGTATGATTTCAGTTCCCTTTCTTGGCAGTGCAGTCTCATTTCATAGAAGAGTCTGGAGGCTTGAAGAGTGGCAGAGTTAACAGCCTTAGCATAGCAGACAACAGCCATTCTCATCTACCACATACTGCCTTCCCTGAGGGTGGGGTCTGCGCCAGAGGGCTCCTCGTATTTCTCTGAGGTCCCGAAGCACACCCTGCAGGGAATGGCTGGGTCACCCTTGTTCAGAAATGAAGCTGGAGGAGGAGTGAGCGCTGTGGGCAGAAAACAGGCCCAGACAGGCTATTAAGGAGCCGCCTGGTGTGCCCAGTAGAAATGCCTGCATTAAAATAACCAGTTCTCGGGAGGCAGGCTCCAGCTCAGAGCCTTGGCCTGCTCTATGACAGGATCAGCAAGGTCCCAGGGGTAACTTTGCCTGTGTGTCTCCCGCCCCACCCCACCCCCACCTAGATAACTGTAGTCTGGCATGGGACCCTCGTGAAGCTGCTCCGGAGCCTCTACACACTGGGGCTCCCCGCCACCTCCAAGGACCTGCGGTCAGTGGAGCAGGAGGTCCGCTGGCGCATGCGCAGGCTCAAGTACAAGCATCTGGCCTTCCTGGCCGAGTCCAGCGCCACCTACATGCAGGAGCAGGGCTCCCGGGAGCTGCTGGCTGAGCTGCTTGTGCACCTCGAGCGGCGCTGGGCAGAAATTGAAGATAGACGCACGGTGGTGGCCATGATGATGAAAACTGGGCATCTCTCGGAGTCTCTGATGAACCGCCTGGAGGACAAGGTACTAAGGGCCAAGAGCCTTGTGACTTCTGACCATAGTCCGGGGCATGGCACTGGCAAGACTGGCACTTTAGGTAGCTGCAGGCAGCACTTTGTGCCCACTGGTTCCTTCAAGGATCCAGGGGGTTGCAGAGCCTGAACAAAATTTTAGTTCCTCCAGAATTGCATCTTGCATATGACCTGCAAACAGCACGGCCAGCAGCTGCTAAAGTGTGGCCTCAGCCGCCCCACTGGCTCAGCTTTGGTTAGTGCTTCCTAGAGACATCACGCCTGCCACCCCCTGCTCTACCCCTGCCTCAGCCCCGCAGTCTAGTCAAATTCAGCCCTGTTTCCATGGTAGCAGGGGCTGGCCCGGATGACTGCCACAGCAAACTCCGCAGCTCATGGGCCCTGGGTCCCCTGCCCTGGGACCTGGGGATAAGTTTGGCTACGGACACGGTATACCAGGTCTGGGGATTCCCTGGGGTAGGAGCAGAGGCAGGCCCTGCACAGATGGGACCTATGTTTAGTAAGCTCAGGCCTAGTTGCTGTCTCGCAGGGCCTGCACTGCATGGGACCCCTGGCCCTCGGGCCGTCAAGCTGACCCCTGCCGGCTGTGGTTGACAGTGCCTGGAGCTGGTGGAGCAGTTTGGCCCTGAGGANAAGCTCAGGCCTAGTTGCTGTCTCGCAGGGCCTGCACTGCATGGGACCCCTGGCCCTCGGGCCGTCAAGCTGACCCCTGCCGGCTGTGGTTGACAGTGCCTGGAGCTGGTGGAGCAGTTTGGCCCTGAGGAGCTGCGGAAGGTGCTGGTGACGCTGGCAGCTCAGAACCGGAGATCGGTGCCCTTGCTGCGGGCCATCTCTTACCACCTGGTCCAGAAGCCCTTCCCCCTGACTAAAAGCATCCTCCTGGACCTGGCCTATGCCTATGGTGAGCCCTCTGCACGGGGAGTGAGGCTGGGAGCCAGAGGGTTCTGGCTGCAGCTGTGTCAAATTCGGTGCCTGCCTCACCCATGGCAGGCACTGGCCCAGAAGGCTGCTACAGAAACACTGTGACTCATGGGCCCTGATCCTCTGTGCTAGGCCTCAGGGATAAATTTGGTTACAGACACCAAGCTCTTACTCCTTAGACTGGGATGGGTGGTGGGGTGCGCCTGAGGGCAGCCTGCCACTTCTCACCAGTTAAATCTCAGGCTCTGTCCCCAAGGCAAACTCGGCTTCCACCAGACCCAGGTGTTCCAGCGCCTGGCAGCTGATTTGCTGCCCCACACGCCAAGCATGACGTCCAGCGAGGTGGCCCGCTGCACCAAGTCCTTTGCCTTCCTTAAGTGGCTCAACCTGCCCCTGTTTGAGGCCTTCGTCCAGGTGAACTGAGGTGCAGGCGTGAGGCCTGGGTTCTGAGGGCCCTCCTTGCCTGACCCCCTGCTTACGCACGCTCCCTGGGCATTTCATCAGGGAGGCCTAGCCAGTCTAGAACACTTGCTAGAAGCACATACGGAGTCCTTACTCCAGTTTCTTTGGAGACAAGCAATATGACTCAGTTGTGAAAGAAAGCGTAGTTGAAACCCTTTCTTTCGCCAAACTTTGTAGGTGATAGACTGTGTGTGTCTTTGGGTGACTGTGTAGGGAGCAGTACAGGGAACAAGGCCTAGAATCCACTCAGAACTCTCCCTAAACTTCCAAGAGCTGCAAAATGGAGTTGTGAAGAAAGAGGATGTTTGCATTGAGGTTTAGGTGCAGCAGGTTGAAGCTGTGTCTTCAGGCTGAAGAGTGTCTCTGAAGCTGTTGTCAGGGCCTTCTATGTGTGTATGATTGCCTCAGGGAGGACAGGGGCTAGCCCTCTGCCTGTTGCCCTGTGTAATTACTCCTTTGGGCTGGGGGCTCATGGGTTCTGGGGGAGGGCCAGGTCTGCATTCCACCAGGCCCCTCTCATCCTGCCTTTCTGTCCTCTCTGATCGGCCCAGCATGTCCTGGACAGAGCCCAGAGCATCACTCTGCCACACCTGTGCAACATGCTCCTGGCTTTCGCCCGTGTGAACTTCCGCCCAGAACGGGAGGATCCATTCTTCAGCCTGGTACAGTCTTTACACCCTCTACTGCTATGCTTGGAGCAGCTTGGAACTGAGCAGGAGGGAGGGAAGAGACCGGATTTATACTGAGGAGCCCTAGATGGGGAGACAGAAATCAAGAAAGCCTGGTGGGAGTGTGGAAGGAGCCGGCTGGAGCCATACATCCCAGGGGTTGTCTGGGGACAGGCGAGAGCCAGTATGGCAGCCAGGGACCAGGAACGCATCCAGTGGCTCACTGGCAGTGGGGCTGGGGGACCCCTATTCTTCCTATGTGTGTGTTAGTCCCTCTGTCCATGAAATTCTCCAGGCGAGAATACTAGAATGGGTTGCCATGCCCTTCTCTAGGGAATCTTCCCGACCCAGGGATCAAACCTGGATCTCCCACATTGTGATCAGATTCTTTACTGTTTGAGCCACCAGGGAAACTTTGAGCTAGCTTACTTCCTGGTGTTCCCTTAATGCCCTATTGGGGCTCAGAGACTCAATCCAGTTGCCGGTGTGAGAGCATCCTATGAGTGAACTGGGTATGACCCTGGGCCCCCACAGTGGGTGTTCCCCCAGCCGGCCAGCTGCTTCCCCTTTCATAATCTCTAGCTCTTGGGGTCAGAAACACGTCCCCTGTGCTAATGGCATGGTTTTGTGCATAGGTTCTTGCTAGTGGGTGGGAGGAGGAGGCAGTAGGGGTAGCCCAGCTGCTGTCCGGATTGGGCCTAAGGGATGAGGAGGGTTTCTGGTACCTGCCACCAAGGGTCCACCAAACCTGACCAAGAGTGCCTCAGCCAAGGTTACTCACCTCACCCCCTTGGGCCTCAGCACGTCCAGGTCATAGGGTAACTTCAGCTGCTGCCTGCCCAGAGGGATGCCTGCAGCCACTGAGCAGAACTTACTTTCCCCACCCCGCACTGTCCTCGCCCAGGTGCATGAGAAGCTGGGGTCAGAGCTGGTGGGCCTGGAGCCAGCCCTGCAGGTGGACGTGGTGTGGGCCCTGTGTGTGCTGCAGCAGGTGCGAGAGGCCGAGCTGCAGGCTGTGCTCCGCCCTGAATTTCACACCCAGTTTCTAGGTGAGCAGTGGGGGGCATCCCTCCCTCTCCTGAGTGATGGCGAGCCTGCCGCGTGTGCCCCCTCCCCCACCTCACCCAGGGACCACTGCAGCTGGGAAGGTTGCCTGTTTGTCAGCCCTGGGCTCCGCTCAGCACTGAGGAGATGGGGCAGGCCAGGGCGCACCCAGCATCTGCTCCTTCTCTGTCCACTCCTAGTGGGTGACCGGCAGACCCTCTTTCTGCTGCTCCTGACCCAGAGTCCAGGGTGAGACTTGGGTGTGGGGGAGGGGGCCACCGACTCTCCCACCTGGCCCCTGTGTCCCTCCATCCCGGTCTTCCTGGGCCTCTTTTCTCACTCCATCATCTCCCCTTAGGTGGCAAGTCCCCAAAGGATCAAAGCACCTTCCAGAAGCTGCTGCATATCAATGCCACTGCCCAGCTGGAGCACCCTGAGTACACGGGACCCCTTCTGCCTACCTCAGCCTTGGTCCCCAGCCCCTCAGCCCTTGAACAGAAGATGACCCCGTTGCAGAAGGAGCTGCAGGAGACGTTGAAGGGGCTGCTGGGGAGTGCCGACAAGGGCAGCTTCATGGTGGCCACGCAGTATGGCTGGGTTCTGGGTGAGCACCCGCCGTCCCCTTCCCTCCCCGCAGTCCCGTCTGTTCATCCGTCGTGAGGTCAGAGGCTATGAGCCCCCACCACATTTTCATTCTTTGCCCTCCTCAGATGCCGAGGTACTGCTCGACACTGAGAGCCAACTTCTGCCCCTGAGGGACTTTGTGGCGCCCCATCTCGCGCCCCCCTCTGGCAGCCAGCCACTCCCGCCTGGGGCCAAGAGGTAGGTGGCCACACCACCCTTGGGGGCCGNCTTTGGCCACCTGATGCAAAGAGTTGACTCATTGGAAAAGACTCTGATGCTGGGAGAGATTGGGGGCAGGAGGAGTAGGGGACAACAGAGGATGAGATGGCTGGATGGTATCACTGACTCGATGGACGTGAATCTGAGTGAACTCCGGGAGATGGTGATGGACAGGGAGGCCTGCTGTGCTGCGATTCATGGGGTCGCAGAGTCGTACACAACTGAGCGACTGAACTGAACTGAATTGTTCACATCCCATTTGCAGAGGCAGCCCTACAGTGAAGATGTGAGCTATCAAACTATTATGGCCTGATGCTATTATGAAATAATTTGCTTGTTTCCCATAGGAGTCTTCAGTAACGTTGTGTAGCATGAAATCAGTTCCCCTGACCAAAACAAGTTTCTGGATCTGCAACTGCTAAGGAATAGACACCAGACTTCAAGTTAAGGTCACTCTCTGAGGTCTGATATAAATGGTACCTCCCTGGAAGACACGTCTAGTTCTTTATTCATTAACCACAACATTCCTTTGTCTCTTCTTTGGTATATTAACTTTCTCCACTGGATTTCTAGCATGTTCTATATATAGCAAAAAATGTGAAGCTGAGTCACTAGAGTGAGTTCCTAAAGAGTACCAGGTCCATACACTTTAAGATGCCAGGGACTGAGACAGCAAATGTAGTATTTTATTGAGAAAAGTAAAGACTATGACTTCTTTTTTAAACCATAAGGGTATCCACATCTGCAAGGAGGTGCAAAGTAACAGGTGGCTGAGAAAGCAAGACAAAAACTTTAAAAAAATAAGTGGCGGGGGAGAAAGGGATATTAATCTCTTCAAGTGTACAAAGCAGTGCTTGATAGAAATCCACAATTTTAAACTATGGAACACGGGAGACTGCCTTAAAATAGAAAAAGTTAGGATATATATCATACATGTAATGTAAGAATAAATAAATGTTCTACTACATCTATACTGATAAAGCTCAAGTTAAAGTATCTGCAAAAGTGGAGAAGAGGCATGATTAAGATGAGAAAAACTACAATCACTTAAGTCCTTCTGCCCTTATCCTCCCATTCATTTTATCAGAATTTTAAAAATTAAGTTTTTTGTATGAGTGAACATAGCGCATGCTTCTTGTAGAAAAATGTGAAAAATATTAAATAAGAGATAATTGGAAAATAACCTATAACTTTACTGCTTAAAGTTAGGATTTTTTATATTCATTTAGATAAATATTTCCTTTATAAGACACTCAAAAGTATCATCTTAGTTTTTTCATTTACTATATTTTCAATATTTTCTTATACTTAAACATCTTAAGAGTTCATAATTTTTGTCACCTGCAATTTTTCCTTTTTAGTATATTAAACACAAATTTAAATATAATTTACAATGGTTTTATGGTATTTGGTCATGTGGCTGTAGCATAATTTAATCATTTAAGAGGCTTCTAATTTTAAACTTTAGAAATAGCATGGAAATGAATAATGTACACATTCATATATACATATACATCTCATATTTCATCAGAATAAATTGCTAGAAATGGAACTAGGGGCAAAGGATATATATTTTTGCCAAACTGCCATTGTAATGGACTGAATGTTTGTGTCTCCCCAAAATTCATATATTGAAATCTTATACCCAATGTGATCATATCTGGAAGTGGAGCCTTTGGGAGGTAACTAGATCACAAGGATAGAGCCCTCAAGAATGGGATTAGTGCCTTATAAGCAGCAAAGAGCTAGTTAGCTCTGTTTCTTCCATGTGATGATACAGGAAGTCTGCAGTCGGCAACTCTGAAAAGGGCATCACCAGAACCCAGCCATGCTAGCACCCAATCCTGAACTTCAAGACTTCAAAACTGTAAGAAATAAATTATGTTGTTTATAATACCATAAGTTTATAGTATTTGTTTTAGAAGCTTGGGCTAATACAGCCATTTAGAAACTTGTATCAATTTATGCTCCTAACAACAGCAAGTATTTGCCAACATTTGATTTTTTTTAAATGTGAGAGACCTATTTGATGGACATGAGTTTGAGTGAACTCCAGGAGTTGGTGATGGACAGGGAGGCCTGGCATGCTGAGATTCATGGGGTTGCAAAGAGTTGGACACGACTCAATGACTGAACTGAGCCATTCTTCCACTGTTAATTCTGCTTAATAAATTTACCACTGTTGATTAAAGTGCTTTTAATTAAAAATAGTATGAACTGCATAAATCTACCTTAAAAAATTATTTTTCCATGTGCGTATTTGCAATAAGAGATCTGAAATGATTAAAGGTAACCAAGGAAATCTCATTTGGGGATAGTAAGCTTTCTTCCCTTCTTTTGAACTTCCTTCTTTATAGCTTTCAGTATGGCTTAAAAATTAAAATATGATGATATGCTGTACCAAAAGTTACAAAGGTTTTTAGGGAATTCCCTGGTAGTCCAGTGGTGAGAACTCTGCACTTTCACTGCTGAGGGCCTGAGTTTGATCCCTGGTAAGAGTACTAAGATTCCACAAGCCACACAACAAAAAAAGTTTTTAAAAAGAAGAAAAATTAAAATGAAATTTTACATTTCCATTTCCAGTTATGATGGAGTAACTGATACAGGGCTAGACCTCCTGCTGTGAAAAACGATCAAACTGGGCAATACATATTAAGTATTATTTTCAGATGTTGGACAACAGGCAGCATCAGACTGCGATTCTTCAGGGGACAGAAACAAAGACTCATGAACACCCTGGTTTTCTGCGTGTACTTGGGAAGGGAAACCTCCAAAGAACAGAGATCTCACTAAGTTGAAAAAATAGAACATGTTTGAGGCTACTGAAGTCACTGGAATTTAAAGTACAAGAAAGAAGGGAGTTATGGTGAGAAAACGTTTCAAAAACCTGTAGAGAGATCTCCTAATTCTTTGCCAAGACTAAGCTGAATATGCACAAGGCAAGACTTCATGAGGCTAAACAAAAAACTCTGGGGAAAGAACAGCTATGGAGCACACACTGAACAACTACCTGGAAGACATTCAAATTCCTGGCAGCTGGAGAAGGGGGACATCAATGAATATCACATGCATTTGAGAGAGATCTCAGAAAGGCCATGCCTTGGTATTAGGGTTTAGCTAGTCCTGCTGCTGCTGCTGCTAAGTCACTTCAGTCGTGTCCAACACTGTGTGACCCCATAGACGGCAGCCCACCAGGCTCCCCTATCCCTGGGATTCTCCAGGCAGGAACACTGGAATGGGTTGCCATTTCCTTCTCCAATGCATGAAAGTGAAAAGTGAAAGTGAAGTCGCTCAGTCGTATCTGACTCAGCAACCCCATGGACTGCAGCCTACCAGGCTCCTCCGTCCATGGGATTTTCCAGGCAAGAGTACTGGAGTAGGGTGCCATCGCCTTCTCCGTAGCTAGTCCTAGAGTAAATAAAATTGCTGAAAACCAAAGATAAAGAGAAAATCTTTAAGGCAGCCAGAGGAGGGGGAAAAAGACATAGAACAATAGTAAGAATGACCACTAACTTATCAGAAACAACTTAAGAGAGTAATGAAATGATGGTTTTCAAATACTACAAGAAAAAAAAAAAAGCTGCCAACTTAAAATTCTACATCCAGCATAAATATCCTTCAAAAATGAAGGCAAAAGGGACCAACAAAGTCCAGAACTGTCTTCCTGACACAAACAAGTAGACGACTAGACAAAACATAAATCAGTTATTTTCAGACACTAGGTAACAGGCAGTATGGAAATATGACCTCTGAAAGAAGGGAAACAAATGAGGTCAACCCAAAGATTGCCCTAGTTTTCTGTTTGGAACAACAACAAAAGGAG
>SJYV01037193.1:203137-304978 GCA_006410875.1 Neotragus pygmaeus | reverse complement strand
TCCTGACACAAACAAGTAGACGACTAGACAAAACATAAATCAGTTATTTTCAGACACTAGGTAACAGGCAGTATGGAAATATGACCTCTGAAAGAAGGGAAACAAATGAGGTCAACCCAAAGATTGCCCTAGTTTTCTGTTTGGAACAACAACAAAAGGAGAGGGAACTCAAACAGAATCAACAGGAGTCTGAGATGGGTAGGATTTGCAGGGCATATGATCATAAAGCTAGAAACTAAACAGAAATCCTCAACAATGTACAGAAGAGGCCTCTGAGTTTCTGGCTAAACACCAATCTGCATATGTGTGTTATGTAAACGTATGAAACTCTCAGAGGAAAACTTCTAAGAAAAAAACAAATATTAGGGAGCTCTAACAATTCCCAGAGTTCACACAGGGCCAGGATCATTCCATTTCCACCAGCCAGGATGAATAAACCTTGATGAACACATAAGGCAACCAAGTGAGATACAAGAGGGAACAGGCCTCAGTAATGGGCCCAAACTAGCCCTAAACTAAAATCTATTCTAGAACCGCCCAAAACCAAAACCCAAAAAACCCGGAAACAAAATTCAAAAGATCAAGCTGATCCACAAAGTAACTGCCTGCCAGAATTAATACTCAAAGAAGGAAAAAAGAAAAAAACAAATATTCGATACCAAAGTCCCATAAGAAATTACCAACTGTATGAAAAAATAAGAAATGGTCATCTATAATCAGGATCCAGGAGTGGCAGGGATAAAGATAATTTTAATAAAAGGACTTCAAAATAGCTATTAGAAGAGTTCAAAGGCTTAAAGGAAAACACAGACATAATAAAAAGAAAAACCTTAACAGAAAAGTGGAAATTATTTTTAAAAGATCAATGGTAATTCTAGAATTATATTTTTTCAAAAGTATAGCTGACAGAAGAATTTAACTAGATAGGTATAACAGTATGTTAGACAAAGGAGAATTTTAAAAAATCTGTGTCCTTGAAGACTGGTTAACATAAACCTTTTACAATGAAAAAAAGAAAAGAAGATTGGAAGAAAAATGAAAAGAGCTTCAGTGATCCTGTGAATTAATATTAAGTGGCTAAATGAACATATGTGGGACTGCAATCTTAGGAGAAAAGAAATACTTGGGAACTTAAAAATCTGAAGTTAGATGGCTAAAAATTTTACAAACATGGTGAAAACAATATACCCACAGATCTAGAAGTTCAATAAACTGCAAGAATAAACATAAAACCATACCAAGGAACATCATAATAAAGTTGCTGAAAACCAGAGATAAAGAGGAAGATCATAAAACCAGCCAAATGGAAAACACACACTACATACAGGGAAACTAACATAAAAGTCAGCACAGAACTCCCATCAGAAAGCATGCAAATGAGAGGGCAGGAAAGCAACATCCTTAAGGCACTAAAAGAGGGCCAAATCCTAAAAGCCTGGAATTCTGTAACTGTTAATATTAACAATAACTTCCCAAACTGAAGGCAGAATAAGAGAAAGCAAGAGGAGAGAGGGAAAGAGAAGGTTGCACTAAAGGAAATGTAACAAAGTTTTTCAAACAAAAGGAATATGATACTAGATACAAACTTGAATCCTCATAAAGAAGCGATTAAAATGAGAGAAATATGAAAGACATTTTTCTCACCTATAATGGTCTAAAAGGTACAACTGCCTAAAAAAAGCAAAAAAAAACCCAGCAACAGGGTTAAAGCACACATATCAAAATGTATGACAAAAATGCACAGAAGATGGGAAGAAGAAGTTGGAAGTGTAATATTATGTATGATTCTTACTTATGAAGCGGCATGATATTATTTGATGGCAGGCCTTAAGTACAAGGGCTACCACTAAAAAATTTTAAGAAAAATGCTATAAATCAATAGAAAAAATAAAACAGAACCATAAAAAAAACCCATCCAAACAAAGACAAGGACATCAAGGAAAAGAAGAATGAATAGTAAACAAATAGTAACATGATACATTTTAACCCAACCTTATCAATAATTACATTTAGTGTAAACGGTCTAAGGTAGTTGTTGGCAATCATTCTCTATGAAGAACCAGAAAATATTTTATGCTTTGGTCTCTGTCCCAACTACTTAACCTTGTCACCTGCAGCACAACAGTGACTACAAGCAATGGGTAAATGAATGAGCATGATTATGTTCCAATAAAACTTTATTTACACAAACAGGTGGTGGAGTTTGATCCGACAGCCAAACTTTACCAACTCCTCGTCTAAACACACCAAAATAAGAAAGACATTATCAGACTGGATTTACAAAGTTAGATGCAACTACACACTGTTTACAAGAAACCTACTTTGACTACAATGATACAGATAGGTTAAAAGCTTTTAAAAGGATGGGAGAAAACATTCCATGCAACAATGGTAAATATACTATTAATCAAAAGAACACAGAAACTTCAGAACAAGGGAAATTACCAGGAATAAGAAAGGACATTTCATGATGACACGGAGGCCAATTCAATAACAAGACTTAACAATCCTAAATATGTATGCACGTAAGAGTGCTGTAACAATGCTTGAAACATGAAACAAAATCTCACAGAACTGAAAAGAAAAGCAGAGAAATCCAAAATTGTAGGTGAAAACCTCAGCTCTGCTCTCAGTAATTGACAGAACAGGCAAAAAAATTGGTAAAAATATAAGAAGATTACAAAGACCAATCTAACCGAATTGACATTTAGAGAACATTCCATACAGCAATAGGAGAATACATATTCTTCTCAAATACACATTGAACATTCACCAAGATATACCATCTGTTGGGCCATAAAATAATAAAAAAGTCTAAGTTGCCTCGAATTATTAGGTTTGTTCTATAATCACAATGGCATTAAATGAAAACACAGTAACAAAATAGCTGAAAAATTTCAAATATTGGGAAATTATCTGACAAAACTCTTTGAAACAACCCATGGGTCAAAGAGAAATTAGGAACTATTTTGAATGTAATGGTAGTGAAAATTTATGGCTTTAAATGTTGATCATTTTTCAAAAATCAGTGATTTAAGTTTTCACTTTAAAAGCTAGAAAATGTCAAGCAAATTAAAACCAAAGTATAGAGGAAGTTAGGAATTAGTAAAAGGTAAAAAAAAATTTAAGTCATGAAACAGAAAACAGATAAATTACAGAGCAAATCAACAAAGCCAAAAGTTGATTATTGGAAAGGACTGACAACCCCTACCTAGAGTAATCAGGAGGGAAAAGAAAATAAATCCAATAACCAGGAATGAAACAGGGAACACCAGTACAAATCTTACATTAAAAGAAAATATGGTTTCATAAAATGTGTAATTTATTTTTCAAGCTGATAAATTCAACAAGTTAGATGAAGCAAATTCCTCAAAAGACTCAAATTACCTAAACAGACACCGAAAGAAACAGAAAATCTGAAGAGTCTTAGACCTATCTTTTAAAAAATCAAATCTTTAATTAAGAACCTTTCTACAAAGAAAACTCCCAGGTCCAGATGGCTTCACTGGTGAGGTCTATCAAACACTTAAGGAAGAACATCAACTGTACCCAAACTCTTCTCTTAAAAAAAGGAAGAGTTAGGAGTATAAATTGGGAAACCCACCTTGGAAATCATTCTGTTAGTTTCTCACGTTAAACACACCTATCCCATATACCTAGCAATTCCACTTCTAGGTATTCACCCAAAAGTACGGAATACATGTGTCACAAAAAGCCTGTATGAGTATGCTCAAAGCAGCTTTCCTTGTAACAATTGAAAACTGCAACAATGCTTTCTTCCATAATAATAAACCACAGTATATCTATACAACGAAACACTAGTCAGCTAACTGAAAGGAATTAAACACTATTACATGTATCAGAATGAATCCATATTTCAAACAAGAGCTTTATATAATTTTTATGCCCAGGAAAGTTTGAGAACTACCAGTAGAGAAGTACATAATACAAAAACAAAAAGGAAGTATAAGGAATTTGGATGGCATATAAATTAATCACTGCCACACACATCATAATTACATCATAACCTATATATAACAGTTGTCATCTTCCATAATTGCTTAATTGCTATTTAAATCATGTTATGATACCCGTCTGTTCACATTCAACTTTCTACTTATGTAAAGTACATAAAGTATGCTGCTGCTGCTGCTGCTAAGTCGCTTCAGTCGTGTCTGACTCTGTGCGACCCCATAGATGGCCCACCAGGCTCCCCCGTCCCTGGGATTCTCCAGGCAAGAACATTGGAGTAGGTTGCCATTTCCTTCTCCAATGTGTGAAAGTGAAGTCGCCCAGTCATGTCCAATTCTTCACGACCCCATGGAATGCAGCCCACCAGGCTCCTCCATCCGTGGGATTTTCCAGGCAAGAGTACTGGAATGGGGTGCCATTGCCTTCTCCGACTTATGTACTTTAAGGAGTACTAACTCCAAATTTTAGTTTTCAGTCATTTAACACTAATTTTTCATGAACCACGTCCCAAACTGTGCATTTTAGATAAAGAATCCTGTCCACCAGTTCCTTTGCTTTTCTTAAAGTTCCACCTTCTTGGTATGCTGTCTTCCCTAGCCCTTTAATAGTGTCATTCTTACTTTTCGCTGCACAGCCTTGTCTCGCTACCTCCTTTAAAACTGAACCCAAAACTCATCTTTTCCACTAAGTACTAAACCACCTCAGATTCTTTCCAAATTCCCTCGGCACTTGAAGACCTAGCTCCTAATAGATGTATCTTTTTTAACTGAATTTGGGCATCTCTTCTTAATGACTCACCAACTCCATCCCCTGGATTAGAGAGCAGAACCTCGGGGGAGCACTGAAAAGACCGCAGTCCGCTTCAAGGCTCTTTCTCACTTTTCCCTCTGAAGAGTGCCATTCTACTGCCAGAGCCTTGAGCTCCGCAGGGCTGGAAAAGTAGGAAAGAGAGGTAAAGAGATGGTTAATCAGAGCTGCTCTGGGCAAGACTTTAAAGGTAAAACAAGCCTTTGGGCTTCAGTATCTGTTCAGACAACCCCGCCAGCTCAAGGAAGCAAACAGGATTCCAAAAAGAGACTAAAGTGAAGAATAAGGAAGTGCATTTGTCTACGAATTCCCTGTTATGCTGGATGGCCAGACAGGATGTGGTACACTATTTCAAGGACACTAAAATATTTCTGGCTTGCCGGCAGTAAATATTTCTATGTATTCTTTGTAAGGCTACGTGGTGGGTGTTTGACTAGAGGTGGGCAAAATTTCAAACAAATATTTTAAAATGTCTACATTCTTGAACTTAGTGTTAACACTGGCAGTTACTTTTTGTTCTGCATGCATTATTATTTAGGAATTATGGTCATTACTTGTCTAATTTCAAAACTTTCAACTACAAACGTTATACCTTTCAAATCATATCTATAAACCTGACCATGCTCCTGAGCTAGACCCATTACTTTCAACTGATCACTTATTACCTATCTAAAAAGCATAACTACTTATCTGAAAGCAAACTCAGTGTTTTCCTTCTCTCACTTGCACATGTTATTCTACCACCAAGTCAGGAACCTTAGACTCATCTTCAACTTCCTTCAACTCCAAACACAAACCAAGTCTGGAGGAGTTAAAACTCCTGTGTATCAATGAAATCAGGGCTCTTGTTCCTATCCCTACTACAAATTCAGACCACCATAATCTCATTCTTGAATGACAATTATAGAGCCTTATGTGGCATCTTTGACTGTGATTTGCCTACCAGAGGCCAGAGAAAACACCTCATTCACTCATTCTACTGCATGTATTGTTGGCTGTTCAGTGGCTAAGTCGTGTCTGACTCTTGTGACTCCATAGACTGTACAGGCTGCCAGGCTCAGGAGTGGGTTGACATTTCCCTCTTCAGGGGATCTTCCCAATCCAGGATCAGGTTTGATCCTGCACTGCACTGAGTCACCAGGGCAACATTACTGGTGAATAAATGTATCCATTACCTGCTCCTCCAGGCTGCTCTCTTTATTACACCTCTAACTGTTTTTAAAAGACCAAACTATTTTTTATCACTTTCTCATCTATAAAAGAAAAACCCTAACTTGTACTATTGCATTTTGTTCCCATTCTACCTTGGTTCTAGTCTGATTCTCTAATTTTCTTTTGTACTCATTCTGACAGATCAAACTTCACCCTTTTCCTGAAACACACTACGCCTTTTATTTTTAAGAATCTAGAATAAACAATAACTCAGTCCAGCTTATTTTATTTTTATGAGCACCCGTATACGATTTAAAGCCATTAGCTAAACCTAAACAGAAGTGGAGAAACAGACAAAACAGTCAACTCTCAATTAGCCTATTTTCATAGCCTTATTAACATGGTCAATGTAGACTACCCGCTGAGCTACTTCCTTATCATAAGTTACAGTTAAAAAGTCCTCAGTTACAGGTGTATTACTCTCCTTTTGATCAACTGGCACAAAGAGAACTACAGCTCAATCTTCTTCACATTCACTCAGTTCCTTTCTTTCATCTTGAACATCTTCCTTCACCACTTCTGCTGTTTCTCTTGTACTTTTCTCTTCCTACTTAAAGTTTTCACAGCATCCTCTTTGTCCATCCTTCTCAAGAGAATCAGTATTCCTCTATCACTCTTACTGATAGAACACTTAAAAATTTACATAGTACTTTCACATTTACTTACTCATTTACTTGGTTCTTAGAAATTCATTTTCTGAGGGTGCCAAAATAAATAAATACAAAATATGTGCACAGTTTATACATGATAGATGTCATCCTTGTAAATGAAATATAAAATATTTTCTTACATTTTAACTCACATTTAAAGAAACTACAATTTCTCTCTTCACCTTCTTATCTTTTAAAACAGTTCAAGCCTTCTCCTACTTTCATAGCAAGGAAATTAATGCCTGTTTCAATATTATCCAAATGTTTTCACACCCCTCTTTCAGACCACTGGGAGAACCCAAGTCTCTGGACTCCTACTCTGCTGTCTCTTCCACCCAAAAACTGTTTTTTGTTAACGTTTCCCTTAGTAATGCCCATTAATAATCCAGCATGTTATAAAGTCAACAGGAGAAACATTTTATGGGCAGCCAGCACTAGGAGTAAGACTATACAACACACTAAAACATTTTTACTGTTGCTGTTTAGTTGCTAAGTCACGCCCAACTCTTTGCAACTTCACGGACTGTAGCTCGCCAGGCTCCTCTGTCCGTGGGATTTCCCAGGCAAGAACACTGGAGTTGGGTTGCCATTTCCTTCTTCAGGGCATCTTTCCGACCCAGGGATTGAACTCCTGTCTCCTGCTTGGCAGGCGGATTCTTTACTAATGAGTTGCTTAGGAAACCCAAAACACCCCTAGTTTTTCTTAAAAATCAATCATTTAAGGAACGTCTTTAAGTCCTCTCAAAATATCTAGACACTTTCTCTTCTGGTAACGACATCCAAAGCTGCCACAGAAAAGGAGTAAACCGCATTCCATAAATCCTAAATGACGAGAAGTTTGAAGAGCTGCCCCCTAATATATCAGGAAATGTTTAGGGTTAACAATTAAAAAAAACCAGGGCCTCAGTCTCAATTCTACCACATACCGGCCAACTTGGGAAAGTTACTTAACTTCTCTGAATCAAATTTCCTCTTTGATAAAACTGAATGCCACCTATATTTTGAAACAGTTAAAACAGAATTAAATCAAAGCACGATGGCAAATCTCTTGGCCTGGAACATAATAGTAAAAATGGTAACCCCTTGTGTAATTATTTTCATGTACAACAACATTCTTGTTTTCAGAACCTGGCCCCCAACACTTAACATGTTCCTCCTTGGACTTTGTGGCCAAGTAGTAACTAGAATAAACGCCTTCAAGGAAGTTATCACCATGACTTCTGGATCCCCTTCCTGGGTCACAGCTCAGGCTATAAATATAATTTGGACTATCTTCTCCTAAATGCATTATCTTGTTCTCTGCCACACAAAAACTCATCGAAGGATGTTCCGGTAGCTTCTTCTTGTTGGCTTGGCTTTTAACTGCTTGGAACGACACACGGAGTCAGCTGCAAATCTGGCAACTTTCAATGCCAGTATGTCTTTAAACCATTTATAAAAATGTTAAATAAAATTAGTCCCAGCACCAGTCATCTGAAGAGTAATAAGGATGGCCTACTTCTCATGTTAATAACCAAGGTCAAAGACTAAATAAATAATTAGATAAATTAGCTCCCCTTTGACTACAGGCATATTTTAACTCCTACAGTACTTGGACTTCTCCCAACAGGTTATAGTTAATGTTTACTAAGTTTATCCTTCAGCAGTTTTCCTGATACAAATACACACCTAATACATAGAACCTAGGATCAATGCTAGGGCTAAACTCCTATCAAAGCCCAGTTTTCTTCAACATTCTCTATCCAACCTCTAATTCTTAACTTTCTTCCTCTGACTACCTGCCGCATATGCAGGCCTGAAGTTCAGTTCCCAAATAATTTTCATTCCATCATTTTATCTTTCATGTTCCCTTTTAAGCCTATGTATTTATATGTATAATTTAAATAAGCTTCTATCCTTTTCAATTGCTTCAAATACCACATATGAATACTTGATTACCACCTCTAACTGAAGACTCTGGCTCAGAATAGAAAGACTGGATATTATCCCTGTATGCATGCATGCATGCTCAGTCGCTCAGTCATGTTGAGCTCTTTGTGACTCCATGGACTATAGTTCCACCAGGCTCCTCTGTCCTAGAATGGGCAGTCATTCCCTTCTCCAGGGGATCTTCCCGACCCAGAGATCAAACTCTACCTCCCCAGTCTCCTGCATTGCAGGAAGATTCTTTTGCCATCTGAGCCACAAGGGAAGCTCTGTAGTTTTCCAATAAAATAAGGAAGTTATTATTTGAAGACAATCTCGGAGCAGATAAACTCATTTCAAAATAACTGTTTCAAAATTATTTTCATCACTGCTTCTTCTTATTAGCTTTGATAAAGATAAGTAACTGAATGACATCTCACCAAAGGGAAGGTAAATTTAATTTTGATGTGAACTGCAGACCACCAGGCTCCTCTGTCCATGGGATTTTTCAGGCAAGAATACTGGAGTGGGTTGCCATTTCCTTCTCCAGGGGACCTTCCTGACCCAGAAATCAAACCCACGTTTCCTGCACTGCAGGTGGACTCTTTACCACTGGAAGACCAGGTGGAGAGTAAAGACAGGTAACTTTCAGTTAAACTACTCAGATGCAAACTTACCCAACACCAACAGTCCAACTCAGCCAATTACCCTTCAAGATTACTTCTGCTCTAACCAGATACAAAAGCCCTTTCCCCCCTTTAAAATAGGATAGCTGGATAACTCAGGTGAAAAATTCATTAAGTTGAGCAAGGCAAATGATTTATATTTTCCCTGTCACTCTCTAACATCTACACTGAGGCTAAGAAAAGTACTTGGCATGGTCTATATCTACTCAGTCCATATAGCCATGAATTTTCAATATGACTAACAAGCAATTCACAACACCATAATTATTTTTAAATACATGAAGAAAATCTACTTAATGAAAAATTGAGTAATGGTTTGTTGTTTTTTTATTATAGCACGGTATTTATCATATCTTTTGAAACCATATTTAACTAAATATTTTATTCACATAATTAGATTAGATGTGAAGAAAAGATCTGTATGCCTGAGTTCTACGAAATTCTTAAAAGTATGTCATGAGGCCAAAAATGACCAACAAATTGCAGTAATTTCATAATCTTTATTATAACAATGTATCAAAAGAGTACTAGGGGTTGGTCACTTTCAAACAGAAAAATTCTGTACCAACGAAAGGAAAAAAAAAATGACTCTGGAAACTTTTGGTGACTCCATGTATCTCTTAGCCCTGCTGGTCAGAGTTACTTCAGAGTAAAGAGATGACCCGTGTGTTTATCATCTGAAATATCACCAAAAGAATGCCTACCTGAGGTCTAAAACAAAATAGTCAAAATCAAGTATTGGCATAATAAAAATGATTTTGAGCTACAACTTATTTCTTATTTTAATCTCAAACATGTAAAATAGGCTCAATTCAATGAAATTCTAAAAATAAGGGCAATTTTTAAATATTATGTGATATAACTTAAAAAATTAAAATTAATGTAAAAAAAAAAGGTATTAAGAAAAAGTAAGCTCCTGTGTGACTGCTTCCCTGGTGGCTCAGTGGTAAAGAACCCGCTGCCAATGCAGGAGACGCGGATTTGATCCCTGGGTGGGGAAGATTCCTTGGAAAAGGAAATAGCAACCCACCCAAGTATTCTTGCCTGGGAAATCCCATGAACGGAGGAGCCTGGTAGACTACTCAACGAGTAGGGTCTCAACGAGTCAGACACGACTTAGCAACTAAACAACAATAAACAGAAGACAAGCTGGTATAACATCAACTGAAGAACCTGATGAGGACGAACTCCAAAATCTCCAGGAGAAAATTCCACCACTGTCACCATAACACACATTTGCTAAACCACATGCTCTTGAGACTAGTGAGATCTGAGCTACAGCAAATCAAAAAGAATTAAATGCTATAAAATTGGAGCTAAACAAATTTTATCACTAAAACCTAAGAGTTCAATGAATGAAGTCATCAAAATATTCACTTAATAGAAAACAATGTTCAATGATTTTCCCATGGTTCCATTGGGAGAAGGGGGTTGCAAATAGTAAAGACCTTACAGAGACCTGGTTTCCTCATCTAAGATTAACAAGGAGGCCTGCAGAACTCACTGTATTTTCAACAGAATATCTGCAAATCAATTGTTAACATTTTAATTCTAGAATAATGAAACTTCTACAACGGTCTCCCAGTGACATTCAGAACAGCCACACTCACTATAACTCGATAGATATATCTAACTCAAGTTCCAAGGTGAGCAGACTAATGACTAAAAATAAATAAATAAATAGAGGAGGGCATCATTTGCTCTAAGTGTCCCTTAAAGCAGACTGTTATTTGATCATGCATTTATCTAGGAAATTTGTGTAGCCACAAAGTGACTTCATTAATAGCAAGTAAACAATTGGACATATAAGTGCTTGTATATACCTAATGAACATTACAAACGATATCTAATTATTTGTTGTACTTTTAATCCTCACCAATACCCCATGACGGGGTATATTTACTAACCTCACTTTACATGTGAGGATACTTAGGTACACAATGGTTAACATAATTCGCCAGGGATCACGATGTTATTATACAAATCCAGTCTTTACTACAACTATGATCAAAATCATGTTTTTATAATTATGTAATTCTACTACTGTTCTTTTTAAAGGTACTAAAACCCATTTTAACAAAACCCCCACACTTATTTAAAATAATAATTTTTGTATAATTTATTTTTAAAATATCTGAGTCTACTGAACTGAAAAACTTTTTAAGCAATTAAGTTTTAGCAAAAAAATTATACAACGCTAGTCTACTCTAAGAAGTTCACCTAATATTTCAATCTAGATGACAATGAGAGGGAAACATCAGCACTTGCACTTACAATGCTGCATATTGTTTTAAAATTTTCAATAAAAGCTCCATCTTATTGTATATAATTTCATATATCATAGTAGTCAACCCAAGTTTCCCCATCCTTCAAAGGGAACAACATCCCCATAATCCTAAAACCACTTATAGTGGGGCACCAGAATGCTTTAGAAATAAACAATGTGAACATGATAAAGTAGAAAAACCCTGCATTAAAGTCCAGAGACCTGCCCACCAATCGTGGCTCATCACTAGCTAGCATTTTAGACCCTTCCACTGGTCTGGGTCTCAGTCTCCTGATCTGCACAATAATCATATCCAAATTCTACTCTTCCAGCTCTAACAGAAATGTGACTCATACACATAAATCTTTTTTCCATGTTTCCTATTCTCACTCTGTTCGGTTATTACCATTACTTTGCAGGCATTATGCATTATTTTTCCTTATTTTTACAATGGGAGAATAGCCCATTCTAAACAAAGCTAAGAGGAGAAAGCCTTTTTGACCACTGGTTTGCCATAAATGACTCCGAAGGTGAATAATGTAGAAGCTATTATAACATTAAAAGGTGTTAGGTTTCAATATTTTAGGCTACTGTTTTGTGTGCCAGTACATTCTCCCTAAGGACAGATAGTAAAATTCAAGGACAATAGGGAGAAAAAAAATTAATTTTCTATTATTTATTCCATAACTAAGAAGGTGCCAAGTGAATATAACTAACAACCTTTTGGAGAAATGTTTTCTCTGATGGATGAATTACATTTTACATCAAAGTGAAAATATGATCTACAAAATATTCTCTTATGCTTAAATACTCCCTTAAAAAATAAAGCTTTTCCTTTATAAATTGTGATGAATCAGTAAGATATATGATTGTGAAAAATTAAAAATCTAGCTGTGAAATTCTTAGCTTCCTCTTCTAAGCGACATGAAGAACCTCCGTGGGCTGCCACAGAGGTGGATTCTGTGGACTAACCCTGGTATGAATTTTCTATGCTCTTAACTCATTTTCAAGAGTGTTATGCAAATACAAGATTATTAAACTAAGCTTCAGACAATAAAATTCCCAACTGTTAGAAAAATCAAGCTGATTTTCGTATTGCTTTCTAGAGCTGCTAGCCTACCAAACATCTTCCCAGTTCAACAAAGTTAAAATATTTTAAACTTCTATAAAATTTGTGGTTCAATTTTATATGACCTTGTAAAGAAACAATTAAAAACAAGGGAAGAAAGCTCATGAATTACTTACTAATCTTACAAAATAAAAGTCATTAGCAAACTGTAATAATAGTACACATCAGTCTAAATGTTAAACTGGAAGGAAGTAAACTACTGCTATGGATGGAGAGACCTGAAAGAGGGATATTCAGCAGATGGAGAAGCTGTTACAAGAGGTGCAGTTTGTGAATTTCAAGGTGCAGTTTGAGAATTTCCAGCAAAAATAATAACCGGGAAAACACGATAGAACGCATACATACATTTTAGAAGGTAGCTGCCAAGATCCACCTTTTGGTTAGAATGCCGAAAGAAAATGTCAAAAATCACCTCGTGATTCCAATCCTTCAGCCTTTCAAAGTTCAGAACCAAGCCAAGATGAGCGCTTAAACTGTTTCTGAGCATCCTTCTTTAAATACAACGCCCTCTCCAGAAAGTCACTTCGCTTCAGCTACTTGAATCCCCAAATCCCAGTACCAAAGAATTTTAGGACCCCAAGTAGTTGCAGAGGGTCTTCCAGCGCCCGCCTGAGCATCCCTTTCCACCTCGGGTTAAACTCCGGAGGTGCTCCAGCCACTTCCCCCATCCAAGTTTCCCAGTTCCCTCTCATCTCCCGGTGAACCTTCTCGTCGACCTTGAGGACCCCACCCCCCCCCACCCCTCCCCTGATTGGAGCCTCAGAGCCCAGTATCTTGACGGATGCCCTCTTCCATGCAGCGCGCGCAAATGCTCCAGTCTCTGGTGACCCCCGAGACTGGCCAGGACCCTGATCATGAACGCCCTCCGACTAGCCTGGAGCGATCCCTCTCTCCTCAGGCGCCCCACATTCCTCCAACCAGAAAAATAATTCAACGAAATGCATCGAAAGCCTACCAAGTGCAAGCTCCCACTATGCGCCGCAGGGTCTGCACCCGGCTCGCGGCCCGGGTCCGCCGTCCCCCGCCCGTCGTCCGCTTCCCGGCCGGAGATGTGGAGGCGCCGGCTGGAGACGGACTGCGCCTGGCGCGAGCACCTGGGGCCGGAGAGGCGGCAGCTAACGGCGGCGCGGGGGCCGGGGAGCGCTCACCAACCAGGTCGGCCGCGGGGACACTCACCGGTAGGGGCGCGCGGGGCGGCCTCATCCAGGGGCACCTGCGGCCAGGCAGGACGGGCCCGGACGGCGCAGCCACCGAGAGNACTTTCAGCCATGAATGATAGAGCTGCTAAAAAGCATTTATAGATATGAAAAAAAATCTTGAATCAATTTCAAATTCTCATAATATAGATATATAGTATATTTAAAAAAAACAAACCCTACAACTCAATACATTTTTCCAAAGAGGAAATGCAACTGGCCAAAAGGCATATGAAAAGATGCTCAATGTTGGTAATGATCAGGGACAGGTAAATCAAAACCATGATGAAACATCACTTCCCATCTGTCAGAAAGGCCATCAACAAAAAGAAAACAAACAACCAGTGTTAGTCAGGATAAACATTGCATACTGTTGCTGAGAATGTAATTTGGTGCAGCCACTGTGGAAAACAGTACGGAGGTCTCTCAAAAAACTAAAAGTAGAACTGCCATAGGATCCAGCAATTTCAGTCCCAAGTATATATCCAAAAAAAATTTTTTTTAATTTCTTGAAATAAATATATATTTTCTGAATTTGGCATCTCTCATTTCTTTTTCTAAAATTTTTTACTTTTTAATCAAAGGATAATTGCTTTACAGAATTTCATTATTTTCTGTCAAAACTCAACATGTATCAACCATAGGTATACATATATCCCCTTCCCTTTTTNATATATCCAAAAAAAAATTTTTTTAATTTCTTGAAATAAATATATATTTTCTGAATTTGGCATCTCTCATTTCTTTTTCTAAAATTTTTTACTTTTTAATCAAAGGATAATTGCTTTACAGAATTTCATTGTTTTCTGTCAAAACTCAACATGTATCAACCATAGGTATACATATATCCCCTTCCCTTTTTAAAAATTTATTTTATTTATCTTTTATTTTTACTTTATTTTACTTTAATTCAAAAAGATGCAGACACCACAATTTTCACAGCAACATTATTTACAATTGGCAAGATATGGAAGCAACATAAATGTCTATCAACAGATGAGTAAAGATTATATATATATATATATATATATATATGGAATACTACTCAAACATAAAGAGTGAAATTATGCTATTTGCAGCAACATAGATGGACTTGGAGGTCATTGTGCTAAGTGAAATAAGTCAGAGAAAGATAAATACCATATATGGTATCACTTATATGTGGAATCGAAAAAAATAGAACAAACAAGTGAAAAGGAGCAGACTCACATGTAGAAGCCAACTAGTGGTTACCAGTGAGGAGGGAGAGAGACAATACACAGGTAGGGAGGGAGGTACAAAATATTGGTTAAAAGATAGGCTTCAGAGTTAAACAGAACAACATGAGGAGTATAGCCAACATTTTGCAATAACTATAACTAGATTATAACCTTTAAAACTGTATACATTTCTTCAAATTATTAACAATCAAAATAAAAGTAGAACCCAAACTACTCCATAAAACATGGATTAAAAAGTTTGAACAGTCACAACCAAAAAGCCCTGATATGTGAATAACCAAGTTTCACAAGGAAGATGCTCAGTTTCATCAATCATTAGGAAACTACAAATTAAAAGTATAGTGACATATCATGCCATACTCATGAGAATGGCTAAAATTAAAAACAGCAAATTCTGCTGTATGTAAATGTAAGATGGAACAACTATTTCAGAAAACTGCCTGGTATTTTCTTACTAAGTTAAACATATACCTCACCAATGACTCATTTTGTGTCTTGCCTTTTCATTTTCTTAACATCTTTTGAAGAAGTTGAATTAATCATTTTTTAATGGACAATGCTTTCTATATCCTAAGAAGTATTTACCAAGTTCATCAAGATATTCTCTTATTTTTCTCCTAAAAACTTTATCATTTGAGCTTTTATTTTTTTATGTCTATGACTGCATCTCAAATTAATTTGTATGTATGATATGGCCTGGGCTTCCCTGGTGGCTCAGCTGTAAAAGAATCTGCCTGCCAATGCCTACCAATGGATGAGATGTGGGTTAGATTCCTGGGTCAGGACAATTCCCTGGAGAAGGCATGGCAACCCATTCCAGTATCCTTGCCTGGAGAATCCCATGGATTCAAACCTCAACATGAATCAGCCATAGGTATACGTATATCCCCTCCCTTCTGAACCTCCTTCCCATCTCAATCCCATCCCACCCCTCCAGGATGATACAGAGCCCCTGTTTGAGTTTTCTGAGCCATTCAGCAAATTCCCATTGGCTATCTATTTTACATATGGTAATGTAAGTTTCCATGTTACTCTTTCCATACATCTCACCCTCTTCTCCCCTCTCCCCATGTCCATAAGTCTATTTTCTGTTTCTCCACTGCTGCCCTGTAAATAAATACTTCATACCATTTTTCTACATTCTGTATATTTACATTAGAATACAATATTTATCTTTCTCTTTCTGACTCGCTTCACTCTGTATAATAGGTGGCAGGTTCATCTACCTCATGAGAACTGGCTCAAATGTGTTCCTTTTTTGGCTGAGCAATATTCCATTGTGTATATGTACCACTACTTCTTTATCCATTCATCTGTCGATGGACATCTAGGTCGCTTACATGTTCTAGCTATTGTAAATAGTGCTGCAAAAAACAATAGGATACATGTGTCTTTTTCAATTTTGGCTTCCTCTGGGTATATGCCTAGGAGTGAGATTGCTGGGTCATGTGGTGATTTTACTCCTAGTTTTTTAAGGAATCTCCATACTCTCTTCCATAGTCTCTGTAGCAACTCACATTCCCACCAACAGTGCAAGAGCATTCCCTTTCTCCACACCCTCTCCAGCATTTATTGTTTGTAGACTTTTTGATGATGGAGATTCTAACCAGTGTGAGGTGATGTCTCATTGTGGTTTTGATTTGCATTTCTCTAACAATGAGTGATGTTGAGCATCTTTTCATGTGTTTGTGAGACATCTATATGTCTGCTTTGGAGAAATATCTGTTTAGGTCTTTTCCCCACTTTTTGATTTTTTTTTTTTTCTTCTTCTTCTGGCATTGAGCTATATGAGCTTCTTATATATTTTGGAAATTAATTCTTTGTCAGTTGTTTCATTTGCTATTATTTTCTCCCTTTCTGAGGGTTGTCTTTTCACCTTCCTTATAGCTTCCTTTGCTGTGCAAAGGCTTTTACCTTTAATCATGTTCCATTTCTTTGCTGCTGCTGCTAAGTTGCTTCAGCTGTGTCCAACCCTGTGTGACCCCATATATGGCAGCCCACCGGGGTCACCTGTCCCTGGGATTCTCCAGGCATGAACACTGGATTGGGTTGCCATTTCCTTCTCCAAAGCAAGAAAGTGAAAAGTGAAAGTGAAGTCACTCAGTCATGTCCGACTCTTCGAGACCCTATGGACTGCAGCCTACCAGGCTCCACCATCCATGGGATTTTCCAGGCAAGAGTACTGGAGTGGGGTGCCATCACCTTCTCCCTCCATNAAAAGTGAAAGTGAAGTCACTCAGTCATGTCCGACTCTTCGAGACCCCATGGACTGCAGCCTACCAGGCTCCACCATCCATGGGATTTTCCAAGCAAGAGTACTGGAGTGGGGTGCCATCACCTTCTCCCTCCATTTGCTTACTTTTGTTTTTATTTCTGCATCTCTAGGAGGTGGGTCACAGAGGATCTTGCTTTATGTCATCGAGTATTCTGCCTATGTTTCCTCTGAGGTTTTTATAATTTCTGGTCGAACATTTAGGTCTGTAATCCATTTTGAGTTTATCTTTGTGTGTGGCATTAGGAAGTGTTCTAGTTTCATTCTCTTACATGTAGCTGTCTACTTTTCCCAGCACCACTTATTGAAGAGGCTGTCTTTGCCCCATTGTATAGTCTTGCCTCCTTTGTCAAAAAAAATAAGGGACCCACAGGTGCATAGGTTTATTTTGGGGGTTTCTATTATTGGTCTATATTTCTATTTTTGTGCCAGTATCAAAGTGTCTTGATGACTGTAGCTTTGTAGTATAATCTGAAGTCAGGAAGGTTGATTCTTCCAGCTCCATTCTTCTTTCTCAAGACTGCTTTGGACTATTCAGGGTCTTTTGTGTTTCCATATGAATTGTGAAATTTTTTGTTCTATTTCTGTGAAAAAATGCCATTGGTAATTTGATAGGAATCACACTGAATCTGTAGATTGCATTTGGTAACATAATCATTTTCACAATGTAGATTCTTCCTACCCAGGAACAAGGAATATCGCTCCATCTGTTTGTGTCATCTTTCTTTTATTAGTGTCTTATAATTTTCTGTGTACAGTTCTTTTGTCTTCGTAGGTAAGTATATTCCTAGATATTTAATTTTTTGTGTTGCAATGGTGAATGAGATTGATTCCTTAATTTCTCTTTCTGACTTTTCCTTGTTAGTATATAGTAATGCAACCTATTTCTGTGTATTGATTTTGTATCCTGCAACTTTGCTAAATTCACTGATTAGCTCTAGTAAGTTTCTGATACTCTCTTTAGGGTTTTCTATGTACAGTATCATGTCATCTGCAAACAGTGAGAGTTTTACTTCTTCTTTTCCAATCTGGATTCCTTTTATTTTTTTTTCTCTGATTGCTGTAGCTAGGAATTCCAGAATTAAGTTGAATAATAGTGGTGAAAGTGGACACCTTTGTCCTGTTCCTGATCTAAGGGGGAATGCTTTCAGGTTTCAACCATTGAGAATAATGTTTGCTGTAGGCTTACCATACATGGCCTTTACTATGTTGAAGTAGGTTCGTTCTATGCCCATTTTTTAAAGTGTTTTAATCCATAAATGGGTGGTGAATTTTGTCAGAGGCCTTTTCTTTATCTATTGAGATGATCATATGGTTTTAATCATTCAATTTGTTAATATGGCGTATCACACTGATTGATTTGTGTATATTGAAGAATCTTTGCATTCCTGGAATAAACCCAAGTTGATCATGGTATATGAGCTTTTTAATGCGTTGCTGAATTCCACTTGCTAAAATTTTATGTAGGATTTTTATATCTATGCTCATCAGTGATATTGGCCTGTAGTTTTCTTTTTTTGTGCTGTCTTTGTCTGGTTCTGCTATCAGGGTGATGGTGGCCTCATACAATGAGTTTTGGAGGGTTCCTTCCTCTGCAATTTTTTGAATGAATTTTAGAAGGATAGACATTAGCTCTTGTTTAAATGTTTCATAGAATTCTCTGGTGAAGGCATCTGNTGGAAAATACCTCCCGGGGCGGGGGGAGGCGGTGGCACGCCTCTCTGAAGGGCAGCCTACCGTGACCAATAGCAGGCGGGGCTCTGGAGGGGCGGGATTCCTAGCGGCCAATCCGAAGGCGTGTAGGTGAAGGCCGAAGGAGGGAGGCTGGGAGCTAGAGTTGAGCGGCCCGGGAGTCAGGGAGGTCCGGCCGCTCGGGTACACTCTGTGCGCGGCTGCCATTTTGGAGTCGGGCCGCAGCGACGGCGGCCGGGTTCGGCCTGGGGAAAAGGGAGGAGCCAGTCAGATGGGAGATATGAGGTCACGTGGGCCTGAGGGGCGGAGTAAAGCGGGCCCAAGGGGAGGGGTCGGCGGCGGCGAGTCACTGGGTCTGAGTAGGGTCACGTGGTCCGAGAAGGGGCAGCGGTGGGCTTGAGGGCGGAAGGTCAGCCTTGACGTGGTGGGAGGAGGAACGCTTTGTCCCTGGTTTCAACTCTGTTAGGGAAAAGGAAAGGAAAAATGTTGAATGGAGGCGTGAGTTCCTTGTCGGAAAATGTGAATGAGTCTCCCTAGATCCCTCCAGCAAAGAGCCTATTACTAAATTCCAAGATCCACGGGAACCTAGGCACTTCGTTTAATTCAAGTAATGTCATCCCTATTGCCAGCTGTCACAAACATGACTCAGATCGGATGGAGGGGTGTCTCCCACTTTTTGCTTGCAGTTTGGCTGGAAGGACTCCCCTCGCCCCCCACCCTAGAAATGGCTAAAAGGATAAAAGCATAGTTGAGGCAGTCTGACTCCACCAGGACAGGCCGTCTGGACTTATAGAAGCCTTGTCATTCACAAACTTACCGGCCACTTTTGTGTTAGACATACCCATGGTCGTATTACAACACCTCCAAGTAAAACAAACTATGAGACCCTGTCTGGCTCTCAGCCGTATTTCAATTCGTGCTTCCAGTACAGACTAAATTCTGTTCCTTACTAATCCACTGAAAGTGCCCCTCTCAAGGCCGCCAGTGACATCCGCATGATCGAGTTCAAGGGTCGCTTGTATAAAGTGATCCCTTTTGCAGTAGTTTCTAAGATCTCCCCTCACTCCAGTTTCCCTAAGACTATAAACTCTCAGATTGTATTTCTTTTCAGTTAACCTAATTCAGTTGTGTTGGCTTTTTAAGAGAGTCCCAGGATCTAATCCTTAGTCCTCTCCTTAGTAGGTACAGAGTCATTCTGCTGCACTCTAAGGTGGTCTAACCATTCTGATGACTGAATGTACCTTTAATGAGGTTCCAATCTGCCTGTCTTAGTGCTTTTGGATATCTCCACTTAAATCTAATCTTGACACATCCAAATCGGAACTGAAATACCCTATGAAGTCCATAAAACCTGCTCCTCCCCGTCTGTTATCTTCTTTGATAACATCACCATTCATTCACTTCACCAAACCAGAACCTGGGAGCAATCCTCCAGGCTACTGCCTCCTTGCTGTAACACTTCTGTACCCCTTTGAACTTTGTCCTGTTGGTTATCTTTTCTAATTGTGCTTTCCTCTCAAGTTCAACAGCCATTGCCTCACCTGGGCCATTTATTCATTAGCCCAGTATTTACTAAGCATTTTACAATGTGTCAGGCACTGTTTGAGGTGCTTAGGATATAGAGGTGAACAAAACTGACAAAGTTCCTGAATAGGGTGAAATAAAGCATACCTGAGTAAAGTAGCAAATTAATAATTCAGGGGGTGATATATCCTATAAAGAGCTCCCACCAAAAAACAGAGAAACATGCAAGAACCTCCCGAAGTTGTTGCCTAGCTCTTCACCTCAGTCTCCCCCTCCATCCTGCTCCCCCAGCCTCCTCACCCTGCTTAGAATCTTCTCATCCTTCCTTCTCATTCTCAAAGAAGAGATGGCCCTGATTGTTTCATCTGGAGCGGTTTTACTTCCTTTCATCTGTGAGGACTTCACTCTATCTTTTTGTTGGGGCTGCCTCAATACCAATCCCCCAGCTAGGAGATAAGCTACTTTGAGGGCAGGGGTCACACCTTGTACATCTTTGGGCCTCCACAGTGTCTTGACTCAGAATAGGTACTCACAAAATGCATATTGACATGAACTGGTGAAATCTCCTGACCCTTGAAGCAGGCTGCCACAAAAGCATCTTGAGCCCAATCAGAATGGAGGATCAGTAAGCTCATCTGTTAGACTGTAGAGGCTGTGATGCCTCCTGGCAGGTGGCAGGGTAATAAATGAATGAGATTACCTCTGTTGGTTCCTTCCAGGCCTGGGATTCCATGATGCTGTGTTCCATGTGGGGCAGGAGTTGCATCATAAACACTACTTTACTTGACAGTGCCAAGTACACGTGGGCAATTTAAAAGTACTCTTTGTTTCTGATGAGGAGCTTCAAACCCAGAGCACTCTGGGTAAATTGCCAGGAGAGGCTCTGCAGGAGAAGGGTTGCAGTTGCCACTTGACTCTATTTCCAGGCCCTTGGGTGTTGCACCCCAACAGGGAGTGAGATGTTGCCAGTTCCGTCATAGTCCTTGTAATTAAACCCAAGTTCTGGCAAAGGGCAGTAGATAATTATGAAGTACTATTATAGTTTTTATCATTATTAGGTACCCAGCTGCCCAGCCCAGAAAACCACAGTAGTAAAACATGGAGAAGCCAAGCTCCTCTCCCAGTTGGCATGAATCAATACCAGGTGTATTGGCACACAGTCCTGCAGCTCTACTCATCAAGATGAAACCTCCTGTCCCCTCTTCTTGGCAAGATAAAATTTTAAATGAATGAAAAGAGGAAATGTAAAGAAAGACCTTTGCCACCTCCTCTAAATGGAGTTCCATTTTTTCCGTGTCCCCAGAATGATCTCTTCTCATCTACATATTTATTGTGTAGATCTTTTTCAACTTTATCCTTGACCTTCCAGCTTTCTAAGCGTCATTCATCCATGTCTCTGGAGGATGTATTAGTTAGGGTGGGAGTGCAAAGTGCAGAAAAGAGTGCTTTTACTTTCCAGAAACTTATAATACAGACCCAATAATTCAGGAAGTATAGTCAGGCTTGACAAGGCATCTGCCTTTTATTGAGCGCCTACTCAATGCCATACTTGGCATTTTCACATATGCTAACTGACATGATCCACACCACCCTGCAAGGTGCCTCTTATAATCCTTATTTTCTTCCAGATCTCAAAGACTCAGCGACAGAACTGAGATTCCAACATAAATGTACAAATTTGGTGACTGTATATTCATGGTAGATGTGTTCACACTGGGTGGTGAATACAGGTATCAGACTCCTCCTATCAAATTAAACATGGTTTTTTGAACAAAGTAGATTTTAAGCTGAACATTGAAAGAACAATTCAGAAGTGGTGCTGAGGGAATGGTGCCAAACAAGGAGGCCAAATTGGCCGTAAGCCTGAAATCAATCAATATGGGAAGATTTCTTGTTCAGCAGTGAGTCATATTGTATTCTTCAAGTACCTTTATTATCTCAGCTCTTCCAAATGGGGAAGTCAACCCAGGTGGTACAACGGTGGGCTGAGGATGAAAGAGGGTGGTTTGGGGCGGGAATAAGTCTTTGAATGGAGGACTCCCAAATGGCCCATAAACTGGCAACTCAGGCACTAGCTTCTGGAACCAATGAAACCATGGCAGCTTTCCTTGCTGCCTATCAGTTGTTTTTAACTGATGTGTGAACAGTTTCTCATTCTCTTCTTTCTTATAAAACAATTAACAGTTTTTAAAAACAACTTAGCAGTATGTTATACAAGGCAGTTCACTTTTATTTTTAGCAGTTTTTTTTTAAGGAATTTAAGATTATAAATGAACCTATTTAAAGTGCACCATTTGATCTGTTTCGAGACATGTATACCCTTCTAATCACTATCATAATCATGAAATAGAACAGTTATATCACCCCCAAAAGTTCCCTTGTGCCCCATTCACAGCAGAAATTTTATTTATTTATTTTTTGCAGCAGAAATTTTAATACAACCTATATTTTGATGACTCCAAAATCTAGTCTCTAACTTCAATCTTGCTTTCATATTTATAGCCATCTACTCGACATATCTGGGCTTCCGAGGTGACACTAGTGGTAAAAGAAACTACCTGCCAATGCAGGAGCCGGAAGAGTGGATTTGATCCCTGGACTGGGAAAATACCCTAGAGGAGGGCATGGCAACCCACTCCAATATTCTTTCCTGGAGAATCCCATAGACAGAGGAGGCCGGTAGGCTCCTCAAACCAAATAGGACTAAAAGCTTTATCTTAGCTACAAGAAACCCCCATCTCCTCCACTTCCCTTTTCAAATCATTTTTCTGCATTCTTCAATTCTGCTGAAGTCGTCATCTACCTAGTCATATAAGCAAGAAAATTTTAAAAATAATCTTTACTCTTCCCTCTTTTCAACCTCCCAAAAAAGTGATTCTATTTCACACAAACATTTGGTAATCAGTCCTTTCCATTTCTAATATCATCATTCAGATACATCTTGCTCACATGATCACTCTTTTAAAGAAAACCTCCTAACTAGTTTCTTCATGATCCAATTCATCCCCCAATCTGCCACTCTAATTCTCTTGAAAACCCAGAGCTGACTGTTTCAAACGTCTGCATTCAGAGATTGCCCAACGGCATACAAAGTAGCACTGAAAATCTTTCACAGTATGGCTCCAACCTCCCCTCCTGGATTCCTCTGCTCCCTGCTACATAAAGCATGCTATACATTTTCATCTTTCTGTGCTTTGTATATGATCTCTGTCTGAAATGTGCCTTTTCCTCCACCTAGAAACTCCTCCACCTTTCATAGCCCCATTTATATGACTTTCCTCAATAAAGCCTTCCCAGACCTCTCCAGATAAAAATAGTCATTCCGTCTGTTACACTTGACCTCTTATAGCATGCTGCACATATATTTATCACACTGAACAGACATAGTGATGAAGTAGAACAGGAGATCACTGTGGACGGTGACTGCAGCCGTGAAATTAAAAGATGCTTGCTCCTTCAAAGGAAAGCTATGACAAACCTAGACACATTAAAAAGCAGAGACATCACTTTGCCAACAAAGGTCCATGCAGTCAAAGCTGTGGTTTTTCCTGTATTTGTATACGGATGTGAGAGTTGGACCATAAAGAAAGCCAAGAGCCAAAGAATTAATGCTTTTGAATTACAGTGCTGGAGAAGACTCTTCAGAGTCTCTTGGACTGCAGAGCGATCAAACCAGTCAATCCTAAAGGAAATCAACCCTCAATGTTCATTGGAAGGATTGATGTTGAAGCTGAGCTCCAATATTTTGGCCACCTTATGTGAAGAGTTGATTCATTGGAAAAGACTCTGATGCTAGGAGAGATTGAAGGTAAAAGCAGAAGGGGGCAGCAGAGGGTCAGATGGTTGGATGGCATCACCCACTCAATGAACATGAATTTATTTGAGCAAACTCTGGGAGATAGTGGAGGACAGAGGAGTCTGGCATGCTGCAGCCCATGGGGCCACAAAGAGTTGGACATGACTTAGCAACTGAACACTGAACAGCAACAGAACAGGAGAGCTGAGTCAGAAGATCTGGGTCTAACTTAAAACTCATTCACGCTTGCTGTGCCATCTAAGGTGAGTCACATAACCTCTCTGAACTTTGGTTATTTAACTATAAAACTGAGATAACACTTTTAATAATACTCTCTCATAAGACTGTTCCAGTGATTAAATGAACTAAGTATAATTATAAATGTGAATGTATTTTGTACTATATAGATATTAGAGATTATAATGACAAAGCTATATCTTCTGCTGGGCTTCACTGGTGGCTCAGATAGTTAAGAATCCACCTGCGATGTGGGAGACCTGGGTTCAGTCCCTGGGTCAGGAAGATCCCCTGGAGGAGGGCATGGCCACCCATTCTAATATTCTTGCCTGGAGAATCCCCGTGGACAGAGGAGCCTGGTGGACTACAGTCCATGGGGTAGCAAAGAGTTGGACACTACTGAGCAACTAAGCAACTAAGATATTTAAAATATCTTCTGCTAGATTTTGAGCTCCTTCAGTGCAGAATTAACATCTAGCCATCTTTATAGTCCTTCTACTTAACATAGTGCTTGAGCTGCCTGTCACCTAGATTGGTTTATGACATAAGTTACTATTTCTTATAATAATAGAACCATATTCTCTTCATCTATTCTCTTAGCCTACTTTGTACAATATAAAAGCAAATCATGACACTTTATTTCTTTTTTTGTCGTGTCCACCTCTTTGAGACCCCATGGGCTGTAGCCTGCCAGGTTCCTCAGTCCATGGAATTTTCCAGGCAAGAATACTGGAATGGGTGGCCACTTCCTACTCCAGGGGATCTTCCTGACCCAGGAATTGAACCCATGTCACCTGCATTGACAGGCAGATTCTTTACCACCAGCAACAACTGGGAAGCCCTTTATAATTGTTTATTGCCTTTGTAATTAAATAGTTTCATCAAAAGGTCTCTGAGGAAATAAACTATATAGTCTATCCCTGATTAATTTTAAAAGTCCTTATTTTTATTCAACAAAAACTTTTTAGAGTCACTGAATGATATTTAATCTATATAGTTAAAGATTCTACGGAAAGAGCATGGGGAGTTGGTACTGACGTAACTGGAGTGGTCATAAAAAGCCTCTCCGAGAAAGTGGCCTTTGAGCATCAATAATGAGAAGGAGATGATCCTACAAAAAGGAGGAGGAATAGCCTTCCAGGCAGAGGGGAGAGCACAGGCAGATACCCTGGGACAGGGGAAAGCAAAATCTATGTGAGGAACTGAAGGTAAGCTGATATGGTATGGAGAGAGGGAGGGGAAGTGGTAGGAGGTGAAGTCAAAAGAAGCAGACAGAGCTTGGACTGGCAGAGTAGAGAGTTTAAATCATATTCAAATTGTAATAGAAACCACTGGAGGATTTTAAGCAGGAGTATGATATGATCTGGTTGGGTTTTTAAAAAATAGCCCTAACTACATATGGAGAATGTGTTCCAGGGGAGGTGGGAGTGAGGATCCGAAGAGAGACTAGTGATTTCTGTCCAGATTAGAGATGTTGATCTTGATAAGGGTGGTAGTGCTGAAGGTGGTGAAGAGTAGTAGTTTGGGGGTATGTTTGGCAGATAGAACTGATGAGTCTAACTGATGGATTTAATGACAGTGAGTGAGGGAAAGATGCTAAAAGATGACTGTTAGGATTAGGAGCTAAACAGGCGGATAGAAGTTCAGCTTACTGAATTTACACAATGCCTATGGAGGTGCTGTGCTAGGCTCTGAGAATATAAAGCCCATTGAGTAAGACACAGTACTTGTCCTCAAAAAAACCCAGACTAGTGGGGAGGACTGCCTCTACCAGTTAATAGAATTACCCTGGTAATTTCTATTGGTAACTTTTCTGTTGGTGGCATCTTCCGCGATCTTGGATTTTTTTTTTTTCTTGAGAGAAGAGAAAAGAAAGATATGGAAAAAGAACCACAAGGTTAAGATATTGGACAGAAGCAAGGTGCTCTGCTAACAGGAATGGGAGTCACTGTGGTCTGAGCTTCTGCTGTTTCCGCCTATTCATACTTGACCAACAGTATATCTATGGTTGAGGATAAATTCAGATTTCTTTTTCTTTTTATTGTAAGTGTAACCTTCATGAAATTACTGTATGACTCCTGAGTGACTTCTCTCAAGCTTTTTTTCTTTCTGGTATTTATTAAATTTTTAAGATTTGACCAATTTGACACATTCGCATGTTTCAAAAATCAAAACAGGACTTCCCCGGTGGACCAGTGGTTGAGAATCTGCCTGCCAATGCAGGGGACGTAGATTTGATCCCCATCAAGGAAGATTCCCACATGCCATGGAGCAACTAAGCCCTTGCACCACAACTGCTGAGCACACTCTCTGGAGCCTGTGCTCTGCAGCAAGAGAAGCCACAGCAGTGAGAAGCCTGGGTACCGCACCAGGAGCGTAGCCCCTAGAAGGTCCGTCTTTACAGCAACAAAGACCAAGTGCAGACAAAAATAAATACATAAGTACATTTTTAAAAAAGATTTCCACCAGAAATTTTTTTAAAGATCAAAACAAAATAAAAAGGTATATGGTGAAAATTCTCCCTCCCACCCTGCTTCTTCCATCCCTTCTTCATGCCCACCCACCCTCATAGGTAGAGAGAGTTATATTGCTTTTCCCATGTGTCCTGACAGTGATTCTTCATGCACATGTAAGCAGTTCTTCTTTCTTTTCTTCTTCCCTGCTTACACAAAAGGTGGCATATTATATCTCCTGATCTGCATATTGCTTTTCCCATTGACAATGTCTCTTCAAGCTCTGTCATATCAGTACTGAGACAGCTTCCTCATTCTTTTAAACAGCTGCATAGCATTACACTACAGTTTCTTTAACCATTCCCCTATTGATGAACACTTGAGCTGTTTACAATCTTTGCTATTTATTACAAACAGTGCTGTGATGAATAACCTGGCACATATGTCTGCAGGTATATCTTTAGGATAAATCCCCAGAAGTCTCCTAGACACTTTAACGAAATCTTCCAAAGAAATATTCTAAGGTGGCGTGACTAGGTATCCAAATTAGAACGTCATCTTTCAAAGGATTAGCTCTCACATTCCATTAAAAATAATTCCTCATTCTTTGGTCTGAAAATTATAGCTTTTTAAAAAAATCATTTCCTAATAAAGATTTCTTTTTAATTTCTGCAATGAATATTTATTGGTATTTTATCATGTTTATTTTTTTAATTATCTATTTACTTATTTATTTTTGACTGTGCTGTGTCTTTGTTGCTGCAAGCCTGCTTTCTCTAGTTGCAGAGTGCAGTCTTCTCTTATTGCCCGGCACAGACTCCTGGGCACTTGGGCTTCAGTAGTTATGGTGCATGGGCTCAGTTGCCCTGTGGCAGGTGGAATCTTCCTGGATCAGAGATCAAACCCATGTCCCCTCTATTGGCAGGCAGATTCTCAACCACTAGACCACCAGGGAAGTCCAGAAAATTTTAAAATATTTAATCTGCTTCTCCTATAACCAGTAATGGCTGGCATATTTTTAAAAAGAAGANTTGGAAGGAATGATGCTAAAGCTGAAACTCCAGTACTTTGGCCACCTCATGTGAGGAGTTGACTCATTGGAAAAGACTCTGATGCTGGGAGGGATTGGGAGCAGGAGGAGAAGGGGACGACCGAGGTTGAGATGGCTGGATGGCATCATAGACTCAATGGACGTGAGTCTGAGTGAACTCCGGGAGATGGTAATGAACAGGGAAGTCTGGCGCACTGCAATTCATGGGGTCGCAAAGAGTCAGACACAACTGAGCGACTAAACTGAACTGAACTGAACTGAAATTTAAATTCCTTCTCATATATTTTGGTTTCTGTATTTGCAATATTTATCCTTCAAGCTTTCATTAAGTACTAACTCTTCTATGTAAACATTAGGAAATGTCAGTTATACATTCTCCTTTTTCTCTCTTCAGCTGGTAAGACTTGGATTCTAGAAGATATCCAAAATTCCTTCTTAAGTGAGGGATAATATTCAATAAATCTATTTGTGTGTCTGGTTCCTGAGTGTTTGTGGAGAACATCAGTTCTACTCACCACACTCTTAATTTTGTTCTGCAGACTCTGGTCCTCCCTACTCTCAGGGCTTGGTGAGAATAGTGATGTCTCCACCCTCATGCTGTAGGGTGACACATGTGACCTTGGTCTAGGTCATCTATTATATCCTACTCCCCTGGTCACAGTGATCCATTCTAGATCTGCTAGAAAAGTTGGTCCTGGATTTGAACCTAGGGGTAAGTAGCAGCTTGCATCCATATCGGGTACAGAAGGTGAGAGCTTGTCCAAGAATGGAGCCCATAGGGAAGATGCTNACTCCCCTGGTCACAGTGATCCATTCTAGATCTGCTAGAAAAGTTGGTCCTGGATTTGAACCTAGGGGTAAGTAGCAGCTTGCATCCATATCGGGTACAGAAGGTGAGAGCTTGTCCAAGAATGGAGCCCATAGGGAAGATGCTGAGCTGAGAAATGGAGAGAGAGAAAGCAAGTCCTAGGTCATATTGTTTGAGGCCTGGATCAAGCTTCACCTGTACCAGATACTCTAAATTATCCAGTTACATAGGTCAATAAAATTTCCTTTTGATTCAGCCACTTTGGGTTGTGTTTTTTCAACTTTGGCGAGCAAAGGATTTTTGATTGAAGTAACATCTTCAAACAAAATTTGGCAAATTAAACTCATGTTGTGCCCATGGTTTGCCAGATTTTGTGATTTCCCCAGCTAATTCCCAGACTCCTTTCTTCTCATATCTAGAGTGACTTTAGGCTTGCAGCAAACCCATCTAAACACCAAACCAGAGTCCTCTCTCCCTTCCCTGAAAGACTCCTCCAGTTCTATGCTTAAACCCAGCTCACTGGGGAAGTTAAAGAAGGAAGGGAACAGAGGGCAATCTGATTCATATTCCTCTTATAGGAATTAAGCCAATTTCTTTTAGGGGTCGGTTCCAGTTCAGTTTCAGCAGTGAATGGGAGTTGTTTGAATCCATTTCTTGTTTAGGCCTGTAATCATCTGCAGTAATCCAAAGTCCTTCACTGGGGAAAATATTTGAGGGAGTTAAAATTTTGTTCCAGTTTGAGGGAACCATGTAATGTAGAATCAAGTTGCACCTGTCTTATTGGCCTTTTGTGCTAACAGGGGCAGTATATGGGCAGGATAGGGAGGCGATTACTAGTATACTTAATACAAAAATAATCAGCCTAGGCTGCATCCATAATAAGCTGTGTCATAAAATCTACTCTTCAGGTTTGCTTTTAATAATTCTAATCCATGTGAGAGTAGACTTTGAAACATCAGACTGTATCCACCAAATGACTAAAAAGTAGGTTAAGACAAACTTTAAAATTTTTGCCTCTTTTAGAGGAGCAGATGCCTTATAGGTGAAATACTTATGGCCGCTGTTTGAAAATTATTTCTAATTAAAGTGATAGACTTAGTGAACAATTTGGGGACCTGATTATCCTCTAAAAAATAAAAATCTAGGTTCAGACTATCAACTGGACCTTTGTATATGTATAATATAGGCAATATTATATTAATAATATATAATATAAATAATTACAAGGCACTTACAGAATGCTCAGCTTGTTCCAGGATATTTTTTGTTAGTAGGTGATGTACAAACAAGAGATAGGATGACAGATGCCATCTATATGTTTTACAAAAGCACTTCTTGCTTGTGCATGTGTAAACAGAGTCAGGTTTGACAAAACGTAAAGAGATGTCTTACAGATGGCACATGTGAGGAAGACAGGGCTTCTCAAGCTGATGAGGCTGTAAAAGCAGTTGTCATGAGAATGTGCAAGTCTGCCACACCTGTTCTTCAAGGAAATTCTCACTGGTAAATATGAATCTTCAGAATCAGAGACCAAGGCTAGCTGAGCTTAATTCAGTTTTCCAATAGTTCAAGAGAGATTATGACCACCAAAATGGCTTTTTGTGAGTCTTTCTGAGACTTTTCTATTTCTCCTGGCTCTGTGTTATTGTGGTTAAAGTTTAAGATTAAAATCCTCTTACTTGGTCCTTGAAGAAATAACCATGATTAATCTTATAGCATTAAATTCATTGGTGATGTGTTTTGAAGGGAATAAACTCCTGCAAAAATAAACTACAAAAAGGCTTGGATATACAGAATTTCGATGCTTCAAATGATGTAATTTTCTATAATATTTAGCCTGCCATTTTTAGTTTGGTATTTGTATAATAGGAGACTTCGAAGAAAAAGCTAAAGAGAGGCTAATTTGCTTGGTACTGCTTCTGTTCTTTTGTTCTTTTAGAATCTAAAATTAACCAACATCTGCAGTATCAACAGGGACTCCATATGGCATTCAAGTTTGTACTTTTCCTAAATAATGCATTTGAAGCAATGTAATCTGAGAGGAATTCTGAGGTGATAATGAATAGTCTGCTTTATATTGTATAGCACTTGATAGTTTCAAAATGATTTAACAACTAGGACTTTATTTGATCTTCACAACAATGTTAAGAGGCAACAAGATCAGGTATTTCTTATTCTTGTCAAACAGATGAGAAGACAGAATTCCAAAATATGGAAGAGAGATGACCACTGTCACAAATCTGGTGAGTGGCAGAGTGAGAATGAGACCCTGGCCATACTCTAATCTCATGCCCTGACCCTGGCCATACTCTAATCTCATGCCCTTTCACCAAATTTCTAGGATCAAGTTATTGACTCAAGTTAAAATAGCATGTTTTCAAACTATTAGATCCCTCAAACAACTCTGTAGGGAAGTGGAAAGGACTCAATGCCAGAAATAAATAATAAACATGCACGTTTAGTTTCCTAGAGTTTAATGGATTTCATTTGCTCAATTAAGTTCACAGAGGACTTCCACTAAAGTTCATCTACTCTTGTGAATTCCTATTTTACCTACCAAAAAAAAAGTTTTTACCAAAATGCTTTTTCTTCTGTGAAATCACACCTCATAAATCTATGTCATATCTAGAAAATTCAAAAGCTTTCCAGTTAGAGATGTTGCAACTAAGAGTGTTTTCCTCCCAGTAATAAGTTATAATTTACCTCTACCTGAGTTTTGAAACATTTTTCTCAAGCCAAATTTCTGTAAATGTCCACAGCATAACAGCATTTCTAGGACAAGAAAGAAAATAGTTTAAAGTAAAAAAATGTATTATCTTGTGACTGATATACAGGCATAAATTTCGAAGAACCCTATTTTTGAACGCATAAGTAACAGTATTGCCAATCCACTTTACAGAAATTTCTAGCTATGTAATACTACTATTTCTACTTTTAAATGAAGAGAAATTCCATTGCATTCATTTCTTTAAAGTTGGAGGCTTAAAAATTATGAATGCTGGCGTTCTTGAAGTGGAACACTGTGAGTTTGTTATATCAAAAAAGGTATTAGCGTTCACAAACACTGACAGGCAGATGGATTTCCAAGTGGAAACACAGAGCTACACTGGCAAAAGGAGCAGGCAGCAAGCATTTTAATCGTGATTTGGCTCATCTATGCTGGTTCTGACTCCACAGAAGTTCATATTTAGGAAGCACCTTCTACCAAATGGAAAGCTGGCAAAAAGTAATGCTTGAGATTGCTGACACCAAGACAACCAGAGCTTACTTAAAATTGAAAAAACATTTCCCCCTATTGTTTGTTTGGATATGTCTCAAAGAACCCCAAACAGAAAAGCAATATTTAAATTTGATTTTGTCCAAAACATTCTTGCAGTTCCAATACCCTACCCATTCTGTGTCCAGGATTGGTGGAAACACACTAAGCATTTTTGAAAAGATTATCTAACCCAAGTAGAGGAATGTTATCCTTTCATGAAGGAGAAAATTTAGATATGGGAGTGATGAAAAAGAGAGGCTGAGAGAAAGAGACGAAGGGAATGATTGGGAGTGTACTTCACCAGGAAAAAGCAATTGGGAGGAACTGGGTGGAGTTGGAGAATTTGGGTAGAAAAGCTTTCAGAGAGGGGAGGTTTAAATTATCTGACTAGGCAATAACTCCATCTGGCTAATAATGGGCATCTGTAAAGAAAGAGCCAAGGGTGATCGAAAGGAAGGACTATGGTGGTACCATTTGGTGGTGATCTGACTGCTTAGTGACAGCGAATGCAGAGATGGGAACAAGGTGGCCAAAGAAAGGGAAGTGCCCAAGAGGCCATAAGAACCCAGACTGCAGGGGTTTTTTCCTTCCTCAGTCAAATCTAGTTTTTCTCTTCCTTTTCCACCATCTCCACCTCTGCCACACTGCAAGAAAAATCTGTGTTCACAGGCCCAAGTTTGTTTAGCTTAGTCCTCATTCACCACTGAATGATTTGTGGAAACTGAGACTGGTAACCACTTTTTAGCAACGACTTCAGCATTAATCAATCACAATTGGAATGATATAACTTTGTTCCCAGTCAACCCAATTACAACCACAGACCTCTTTGAGCTACAGCACAGTAATGTGGTGTCTTGGCGATTCTGCTGCTGATTAGTGGACTGGACAGAGAAGCGTTGGAAGGGCCAATGCAACTCCTGCAATAGTCCACTGCTTTTCTGCCAGATCGGCTTTCAAAAAAAGCTGATCATATCAAACCATGTTAGCCAATACCTGTATTGTTTGCCTGAACTATAGAGCACAACAGTACATCTTGTTCTTTTATAATTCATTATTAGAAGAAAGAATATAAAGAAGAATTAGACTAGACCATGCCTATAATATTCAAGATAGCTAGACAAACGTGCATACTCCTACACTGTCCCCTGGAACATGTCATTTGCACACTGATATGATAATGATTATTCTCAAAGTTAGATGCAGTATCACTCCCTCTTCCTCTCCCTGCCAAGATTCAGTGTCTCTCAGGGGCAGTGGGGCAAGGACACGGTCTTGCCAGCTGATGCTTAGGAGAACCAAAGACTCAAGGACCAGCTGAACATATAGCTCATTCACCTGTCTCTCGCAAATCACCCAGTCCACACACATCATCACCACAGGAGGAATCAGGATTGTGGAGGGTAGCTGGACCCATGGGATTTTGCTTTGTTTTCTCCACAGATACCTTTACGATGGCTTTTGGGGGCCTGTGCACTCTCAAGAAACTGATTCCTCCTGTGTGAAAATGTAGAGAGCCTGGAAGAATGGAACATGTCATGACTGATCTCTAAATACCTCATCCTGGAGGGAGTTTTCTTGCTCTCATGTATAATTCAGCCCTCAGTCAATCAACACATCTAAAGGAAGTTTCCAAACATGTCCAAAACTCTAGGTGTAGAGACTTTAGTGCCAATTGACAAGGGCAGTTTAGAACAGAACAGAGGTAGGAAATCAGGAAAGTGAAGAAGCAGTGTGATAGAGACAGCCAGCTCAGCCAGCAACTAGCTGTTTGCCTCTGGTGATTATGCCCACACCTCAGTTTTCCAACTCTGAAATGAAAGGAACTTTGTGAGAAAAGTGCATTTATGGTGTCTCCCTGTATGCGCCCCCTGACTTTGAATTCCCCGAGGGTATACTGCTGCCAGCCCTCCTCGTCAGGCTTTTCCCTTACCAGCCCTTTCTGGCCTCCACGTTTTTTCACTAGGGATGTTTTATTGAGAAAGACTGGTGGCACCTGGCAAAATATCATATGCTGTCTCCCAGATTCCTGAATAATTTCTTCTAGGGTGGAAAGGAGTATCTTTCATTTTCAAATACCTGTATCTAATGTCAGCCTTGCCCTGAGGAGCAACACCGCAGAGCTAGAGGGTGGAATCTTTAGTTAGCTTCTCTGAGGCCACGTGCTAATAAAACAAACAAAATAAAATTTAACAAATCTTTTATGCGTTTGTCTTTGTTGTTGTTACTGCTGCGGGTTGATTGTCGAAGAATATGTTTATTATGTCAGGACGGTAGAAAGGGGTAAAACACTTAGTGCAAGTCAAAACCTTGCTGGATAGGTTTCCAGCTTTTTTGATCTCTTATTTGACACAATCTCATGTGTGTTTTTCACGGCAGAAGATATATGTTCTTCTAAGGCCATTTTCCTTATATAGAGTGTGTCTCAAATATTTTGGAAGGAAAAGTGATGTATTTTTTGTTTTGTTATTACTGTTATTATTTGTAACTTAGAGAGCCTATAATTTTTATTCGTTCAAAATAAATCCTCAAGTCCCCTTGTATTTCACACCAACATGGTAAAGAAAAGAAAATGGTATTCAAAAATCTTTCTTTTCCACTTATCTTTCTGAATTCTCCTATATAGCTCAGNCCATCTATTTGCCATGAAGTGATGGAACTGGATGCCGTGATCTTATGTTTTTGAATGTTGAGTTTTTTTTTTTTTTCAAAAAAAATTTTTTTTTTTTACTTTATTTTACTTTACAATACTCTATTGGCTTTGCCATACATCGACATGAATCCACCACAGGTGTACACCTGTGGTGGAATGTTGAGTTTTAAACCAGCTTTTTCACTCTCATTTTTCACTTTCATCAAGAGGCTCCTCAGTTCCTCTTCACTTTCACAAAATTATTTAAAATTTGGTAGATGTGATTAAATTACCTGGAGGATGATGTGCTTTCTGTGGACATTTGCCTAATTTTTTAAAAGTACTTATCTGCTTTGGACTGTGCTGGGTCTTCATTGCTGCGCAGGCTTTCTCTAGTTGCTGTGCACGGCTTCTCACCACGGTTATGGTGGCTTCTCCTGTTGAAGTGCACACACTCTAGAATGTGCAGGCTTTAGTAGCTGCAGCTCACAGGCTTAGTCACCCAGTAGCATGTGGAATCTTCCCGGACCAGGGATCAAAGTCATGTCTCTCGCATTGGCAGGCAGATTCTTAACTACTGGACCACCAGGGAAATCATGGACATTTACTTTAAATTAATAGACTTCCTATTCCTAAATAGCAGAAAGCAAATAGTGAAATCTTAGGAAAAGACTGTATGTCGTGCATTTTCATTCTGAACCAATGTCTGTGAATAGATATCAAAGAGGTTTGTAAATAAGAGCTGGTAGGATCTTCAGTTCTGTAGGATCTTTATGCACTGCTCTGAGATGAACAATGCGGCTGGAGGACAGGGGGACACACTGCCTTTCAGAGACCAGATCAGGAGGACGTGCCTATGGACCCTTCAATAAGCCACAGTGTCTTTGAAGCAGAATCTGAAGATCTCATGGAGTCAGGTTTTAATATTAATATGTTAGAGGAGTCTATTCGGGCATCTCTCAAACCACAGGTCACATGTCTGTGTTTTTTTTCAGCTTTCTTAAGCCAGCTGGGAGGGACAGTTGGCTTTTATTATATTCTCCTATTTCAACAAGGTTCTCATGAACTATGTGCAGCCACTGACAGGGACTTTTGTTATGTTCTCCAAAAAGTATTGCCTTTTTTTGTCCTCATATTTTGTTTATGTCTATGCTGTTGAATTGAGTCCAAAACCTCTAAAGTTAGCAACTCGTATAGTATTGACTAGTCAACTAGTGCAGTTATCTAAGAAAAAGAGAACATTCTGTATTTGACTATCTTTCCAGACTGATGTGAGGAAGGCTTCCTAGTCATTGACTAATTACATATTTTAGAATATTAGACTCAGCAATCTTCATATGTTTGGGTCAACATGCTTGTCCCTGTGAATTTCGTGTTCACTCCCAATTCACTGAAATATTATGCCACCTACTCAGTGGCTTGAGTACGGAAAGGTGAAGATCTCATTTACATGTGCATGGAGCGCTGCTGGCATTGAACCTGTCACTAGAAAACTCAGGATGAAACTTCAATAGAGGGTTTTTTGGGGGAAGTTTGGAGTGCAGTGATGAGTCCTTAGAATAGAAGTACTTAGAGTAGACAGTTCAATGAAAGATTAAAGACACTCTGGACAATTTTCTCACTTTAACCTGCTTTTTTTAAAAAAAAGCTTTTCCTGAATGAATGGGTGCAATCCTGCCTTTTTTTGGAAAATGCACCAATGAAACATTAAAAAGCATCATTTTCTAGAACTATTTAATTTCCTTAAATATATATTCCTGTCATATTTGTGTTAATTCTGCAGATTACTAGCCCACAAACTATCTAGAAGATCCCAAAGGGACTATTACCTCCTAAAACCTTAAACCCATACACTCCATCCTTTCCTTATCAATCCACTACATGATTTCTATCCATCCATCAAGAACATTCATAAAGCTAACTAAACTGCCACCAGACGTCTGCATTAAGTAGTATAACCTACAGAACAGTAGGCATTTCTCATATAGTTATCAGAGTAAAGCCTCATCAATTATTTACAGTACGTTTCCTATACCCAAGGCGCCATGCTAAATCATATTCAATGTTTGGAGTAGTATAATAGTTAATTATTACCTAAGTGCAAGTCTCACAATTGACATTTGTGAAGTATGAGATGTCAAAAGCTGCATTTTTAAGTATGATGCACAGAAGATAATGTTAATTGCTAAAATTTATTTGGCCTAAGAGGCCTATTTTCTCCTCACTGCCTTGGCTACACATTAACTGGAGAACGGGAAGTATTTTCTTTTTGTTGTGTTTTCAACGTATACCCTGTGACAAGAAAAAGATGACAAAGAACTAAGAGACAAGAGAGTTTAGTGAGGGTGTAGAAATAGGGTAAAGAGAACAATGAGGATGGGTAGGGAGTAACGAGAGGGTTTGTTGGTTGGGATTCTGCAGGAGGAAAGGAAGGATATACCGGTTGTTTTGTCTGTTTGTTTGGAGCACATAGGTGAGTGCTTAAATGTACGCAGAAAACCAAAATCAGGGACGAGAATGCAGCAGCAGACAAGGAGTTTGGAAGGAATGTTCTAGACAGGTGTTTACTTCAGTATAGCTGTTTTATTTTTTCGGTAAGGATGTTTATACAGCAAGAAATATCTGGGTAAGAAGCATGGATTAATGACAAATGGTGATGTGAAATACTGACCTGTTATTATTTAAAAGCCATGTAAACATCAACCTGGATATTTGTAGAATCATGGCAGTCTAAACCTCGAAAAGTTATTGCTTTCTCTCCTGGAAACAGTACACATCAATACAAGTCTGAAAATCTAGAAAAGCTCCAGAAGGGTCTCAGAAATGACTTGAGGACGGATGACTTACTGAATGGGGTAAAGCACGTTGGAAGGAAGACTGAACAGGAACACGATTAGATTTTATGAAACTATGAAGTTTATATACTGTGTAATCAGGAATGATTCACCAGATTTTCCACCACTAAAACTAAAAGGGAGAAGGAGCTTTTGAACTTTGAAAGGAGTAATTTTAGAACACGTAAGAGGGGATTCTACTTTTAGTCTCTGAGTTATAAATTCATCATACCAAGAGGCACTAGAGACATGAGCAAAATAAATGCTACTGCAATGTAGGTAACTGCATGGATAAAGAATTCATAATGAGTTGTTAAAGGAAGCAAGAGCTGCTTAGGATGTGCCTATAATTTTGTAAAGATGATGTATTGAAGACTATTTTTATCCTTCTATGAAAACAGTCCTTGGTTTGTCTCAGGGTTGTCTTCTGAATAAGCCAAACTAGATCCAACCTACTGTACTATCCAGTACCTAGCACAGTGCCTGGGAGGAAGTAGGCTGTTAGTCTTTCCTTGGTTTGTCGATTCTCTTTTGTACATCAGAGAGGTATGGCCTTCAGAAAGACCATGTTGTGATGTAGTATCCTAATATTTAATTTGGATAAGGAAGCCATTTGAGCAATGCAGATAATTGTCATTAATAAATAAACAAATGGAATGAATTGTTATTTAGCAATGGGATGTGAATGATAGGATGCAAGACTGGCTTAAGATTCCCGAGTTCCACTGTGGTTTCTGTGACTGTTCAAGGAGTGGTCGATTCCCTTTGATAAGTAAAATAATACTGATAAACAAGGCTGGACCAAGACAGACAGATGCGTTACTGGGACAACTTTGTATTGCGTCAAACACATGTAGTTAAATATGTGCTTAATATTTATTTAAAGACAGCTTCACAAACACAAGTGGAAGAGGATAGATTCTGTCTCTCCTCTATTGGCTTGAGCCATTTAATTCTGACCCAAACTTGTACCTCTGCTCAGCAGAAGAGCTCTACAGCTGACCACATCCCACCCGACTCTAAAGGCAGGTGAGTGAAACACCGTTGTCACTTGCGTAATTCCCTTGGGAGTCTCCCAACCCAAGCAGCTTCCTGAGAGGTTCTAAGTAAGCGTAATTATTTCTGTTTTATTCCATTTCGGTATACAGATTGATTGAGTATACAGACTGAGTGTACATTTCATTTATAGAATGAGGCCTGGAGTTCTACCCTTAATTCAACTCTTAAGATAAAACAAAAAGAAGAGAGACAAAAGATATCCACTAAATCTAAGCTTTTTACTAAAATGACTTGCAGGAGAAGGCGATGGCACCCCACTCCAGTACTCTTGCCTGGAAAATCCCATGGATGGAGGAGCCTGGTGGGCTGCAGTCCATGGGGTCGCGAAGAGTCGGACATGGCTGAGCGACTTCACTTTCACTTTTCACTTTGATGCATTGGAGAAGGAAATGGCAACCCACTCCAGTGTTCTTGCGTGGAGAATCCCAGGGACAGGGGACCCTGGAGGGCTGCCATCTATGGGGTCGCACAGAGTCGGACACGACTGAAGTGACTTAGGAGCAGTAGTAGCAGCAGCAGCAATAGAGGCTCACAAGATTGGCATTCTATGAGGGATTTCTGTGTCTACATAAATTCGTCCACTGTGGGCAGACAGAGAGTATGCTTAGTTGATGGAGATGGAAACAGTGCATGCTTGATAAAAGCAGGTAATACTGGGACTTCCCTGGTGGTCCAGTGGTTAAGAATCCACCTGTCAATGCAGGAGACACAGGTACGACACCTGGTCCAGGAAGATCCGACAAGCTGCAGGGCAAGGAAGCCTACACGTGGCAACTACTAAAGCTCGCACTCTAGAGCCCGTGCTCTCCAACGAGAGAAGCCACTGCAATGAGAAACCCATGCACGGTAACTAGAGAAAGCCCGAGTGCAGCAACAAAGACCCAACGCAGCCAAAAGTAAAATTAATTACATTAAAAAAAAAAAGATTGAGTAAAAAGAAAAGGATTGACAGTGGGTCACTCTCAATCTCCTCTTTCTTTGGCCTATGAAGCCAGCTTAATGACCACCATACTTTATTCCCACATTGACTCATGGCGAGAATCCATTTTCAAGTTCCTGAGAGAAAGCAGTGTCCTTGAAAGAAGGCTACTCATTTACCGTTAGCCAACAACCCAGGAATTTCAGGGGTTTTTAAACCTATTCTATTTTTTTTTTAAATAACTCAATATGCATTGTATTAGACTGATCCATATGAAGTAGCCTATTTTCAACCATTTTTGACCTGCAAAGAGGCTAATCACAGTGAAAACTGCATTTTTTTTTCTTGGTGGAAAGAACATGGAGACCAGTTTCTGGAATTTGGAATTCAAGTCTCTGTACTGTGACTATGTCGAGGAGCCAGCTAACCTCCTCCAGGTCACATGTGCTCATTCAATAAAGACCGAGCTTATAGTCTATGTGAGACTCTCCAGAGAACACAAGATGTGTGACACACAATTTCTGTCTTTTTGGACTCACAGTTTATTTGGGGAGAAAAAAATTCACCTGCAAAAAAAGCTATAATCCAAGGCAGTATATGACGGCTTTGTGCACCTTTTTTTAATTAACTCTGTCCCAAGTAAGAAAAACTACTTTTGCTGCTATAATCAGAAGAGCAATATAGGAAAGAAGACAGTTAAGCTTCGGCTTAAGGGACAGTTAAATTTCACTAAGCAGAGAAATGAGGGAGGGCTGTTCAAGCAAGTGAGGGCAAGAGCAAAGGTGCAGAGGCTGAAATACGGTGCTATTTTTGTGTGACTGGACAGATGGTTTCTGTGGGCAGGCTAGGAGATAAGACTACAGACCTGTTTCTACCATGCAATGTAGGGGCAATTTTTTATTTCAATCGCTACACTGAATGAATGAAAAGGGCTTCCTGGGTGGCTCAGCAGTAAAGAATGCCTACAGTGCAGGAGCCTCAGGAGATGAGGGTTAAATCTCTGGGTCAGGAAGATCCCCTGGGGGAGGGCATGGCAACCACTCCAGTATTCTTGCCTGGAGAATCCCCTAGACAGATAAGCCTGGCACGCTACAGTCCATAGGGTTGCAAAGAGTCGGACACAACTGAAGTGACTTAGCACACATGCACAAATGAAATAAGCAAGATTGGTAAAAAGAACCCCAGAATGGAAATCAGGAGACCAGACATCAGCTTTGTCACCAATTACCTGGACTCCCTCACACAAGTCACTGTGGAGCTGAATTGTCCTCAGCTGTCAAACAGNAAAATGACTTGCAGGAGAAGGCGATGGCACCCCACTCCAGTACTCTTGCCTGGAAAATCCCATGGATGGAGGAGCCTGGTGGGCTGCAGTCCATGGGGTCGCGAAGAGTCGGACATGGCTGAGCGACTTCACTTTCACTTTTCACTTTGATGCATTGGAGAAGGAAATGGCAACCCACTCCAGTGTTCTTGCGTGGAGAATCCCAGGGACAGGGGAGCCTGGAGGGCTGCCATCTATGGGGTCGCACAGAGTCGGACACGACTGAAGTGACTTAGGAGCAGTAGTAGCAGCAGCAGCAATAGAGGCTCACAAGATTGGCATTCTATGAGGGATTTCTGTGTCTACATAAATTCGTCCACTGTGGGCAGACAGAGAGTATGCTTAGTTGATGGAGATGGAAACAGTGCATGCTTGATAAAAGCAGGTAATACTGGGACTTCCCTGGTGGTCCAGTGGTTAAGAATCCACCTGTCAATGCAGGAGACACAGGTACGACACCTGGTCCAGGAAGATCCGACAAGCTGCAGGGCAAGGAAGCCTACACGTGGCAACTACTAAAGCTCGCACTCTAGAGCCCGTGCTCTCCAACGAGAGAAGCCACCGCAATGAGAAACCCATGCACGGTAACTAGAGAAAGCCCAAGTGCAGCAACAAAGACCCAACGCAGCCAAAAGTAAAATTAATTACATTTTTAAAAAAATGATTGAGTAAAAAGAAAAGGATTGACAGTGGGTCACTCTCAATCTCCTCTTTCTTTGGCCTATGAAGCCAGCTTAATGACCACCATACTTTATTCCCACATTGACTCATGGCGAGAATCCATTTTCAAGTTCCTGAGAGAAAGCAGTGTCCTTGAAAGAAGGCTACTCATTTACCGTTAGCCAACAACCCAGGAATTTCAGGGGTTTTTAAACCTATTCTATTTTTTTTTTAAATAACTCAATATGCATTGTATTAGACTGATCCATATGAAGTAGCCTATTTTCAACCATTTTTGACCTGCAAAGAGGCTAATCACAGTGAAAACTGCATTTTTTTTTCTTGGTGGAAAGAACATGGAGACCAGTTTCTGGAATTTGGAATTCAAGTCTCTGTACTGTGACTATGTCGAGGAGCCAGCTAACCTCCTCCAGGTCACATGTGCTCATTCAATAAAGACCGAGCTTATAGTCTATGTGAGACTCTCCAGAGAACACAAGATGTGTGACACACAATTTCTGTCTTTTTGGACTCACAGTTTATTTGGGGAGAAAAAAATTCACCTGCAAAAAAAGCTATAATCCAAGGCAGTATATGACGGCTTTGTGCACCTTTTTTTAATTAACTCTGTCCCAAGTAAGAAAAACTACTTTTGCTGCTATAATCAGAAGAGCAATATAGGAAAGAAGACAGTTAAGCTTCGGCTTAAGGGACAGTTAAATTTCACTAAGCAGAGAAATGAGGGAGGGCTGTTCAAGCAAGTGAGGGCAAGAGCAAAGGTGCAGAGGCTGAAATACGGTGCTATTTTTGTGTGACTGGACAGATGGTTTCTGTGGGCAGGCTAGGAGATAAGACTACAGACCTGTTTCTACCATGCAATGTAGGGGCAATTTTTTATTTCAATCGCTACACTGAATGAATGAAAAGGGCTTCCTGGGTGGCTCAGCAGTAAAGAATGCCTACAGTGCAGGAGCCTCAGGAGATGAGGGTTAAATCTCTGGGTCAGGAAGATCCCCTGGGGGAGGGCATGGCAACCACTCCAGTATTCTTGCCTGGAGAATCCCCTAGACAGATAAGCCTGGCACGCTACAGTCCATAGGGTTGCAAAGAGTCGGACACAACTGAAGTGACTTAGCACACATGCACAAATGAAATAAGCAAGATTGGTAAAAAGAACCCCAGAATGGAAATCAGGAGACCAGACATCAGCTTTGTCACCAATTACCTGGACTCCCTCACACAAGTCACTGTGGAGCTGAATTGTCCTCAGCTGTCAAACAGAGGTATTCTGACTCATCTCTACATGCTCCTAAGAGTTACAACAACAAAATGAACAAATAAAGGGAAAACTCTCGAAAAAGGAAACTGCTGTGCCTTTCCCCCTAACATGAATTGCTATGGACTAGAGTCAATTTAGATACTCTTGGTAACAGCAAACCTGTGTACCTTTTTCTTAGAATACTTACTACATGATAATATCATTTCTCAGTTACAAGTGGAAGAAGCTGGAGGGGAAAACTCAGAATTATGATCATTTGGGTCAGCCAAGAACACAACAAAATCTCAGATGAAGGCGTGGACAGAGATGGTATGGAAATATTAAATGAAAGCCTCAATATCAAATCATAGGTTCATCACAGTACCTGGAGAGAAGTGAGGAGAGGAAGCCTCCTGGAAGTAGCAGATCAGATGGAAGAATTCACTGAGCCCCAGGATTACATACTACATAAACCTCTGGCACCCTTCCAGTTCCACACCGTGCCCTTCCTCCTGCAGCACACGACCCAAGCACAGGTTACTGATGCGGAGCAGGAAGCAGCATTGTTGTCCTTGCTAGTGACTTACCTGGAGCCAATCTCCTTTGGCAGCCAGCCATCAGGGCAGAATGGGCGGTACTCCATTACAGCTTCTTAAATGAGTAATGCTGGTTTCAGCCAACTTTCCTTGGCTCATGGTTCCAGGATGGACTCTACCAGGTCAGAGTCTAAAAACAGCTCTGCATTTCCCAGATGAGACTTGGCTTGACAGCTTCTTTTCTGTGGACTCAGATCAGGTCAGATGCCCACAGAGGCACCCCCTATGCGGATCCCAAGAAATGTGGCTGCTCCTGGTGTTTACACTCTGTGGGTATGAGAAGGCTATAGGCAGACAGACCCATCCACGTGGCACTGCCACCAAAGCCACAGGGATGAGCGGCCATCTTCTGGGGTGTTTTCCTTGGCCCTCTTGACCAAAGTCATTGCCATCTGTCAGGTCAGTGACTAGATGAACTCATTTCCTCTGGTGGGATGAGTTATCCTAGAAAATCTAGAAGAAACTCCTGTGGAATAGAGACTCAAGGACTCCAGTTCATCAGGGAGTAGTTCCCCACGTATCTCCTTCCTGAGCAAGCACCAGAGCTTTGGCCTCAAGTAGAGCTTGTGGCAACTCCAGGGGAAAAAATGAGGATGGGATGGTCATGGAGTTTGGGCTGGGTAGCAGTGCCCTTCACCTGTTGTTTCTGTTCCCTAGGCAACTTGAGTAGGGGCCAGGCTCAGGTTTTACTGACTGGGAGAATCCCAGGCTCCCTCATCAACTTACTGTGGAGAAGCAGGAGTCACAAAGGCAGAGATCCAACCACAGCGGGAAAGGATGTAACTTCATGCAGAAGAGTAATGCTGGTTAGCAAGTGTGAACAAGACAAGCACTAATGTTGCTCTGTGTAAAGGATTAGAGCAACACTTATCTGATCCCCTTGGGAAAATTTCTCTTAATATTCAAGTGAGCAAGAAAGATCCAGTCTGTGGAAGTTCTCTACTGTGTAAGTCCCCTGGTCTGGGAAACCATATCAAAACACTCCCATTTAAATCTGGAGGTGAAAATAGCGTGCCTGTCACTGACATCAATATTATTTCAGAAGGACTGGATGATGCTCATGACGTGTTTTATTGTTATGGCATTTGAGAATCTGTCAATGTTCTGGGATCATAAAAGGAAGATAAAGGTTAGTCCTGAGGTTACAACTCCATGAAGACGAGCACAGAGCCTGACGGTAAGCTATTAACAGGACTGGCATTTCACAGCAGAGCTGCCATGAGTGAGATCAGAGTTCATTAATAACACCTTGGCACACAACGGGAGCTGTTTGCCCTGTCAAGACAGGCGAGGGTCTGGGCCTCGGAGCTGGAGATTTTCATGCTGAGGCATCCGTGAGGACCAGGGTCAAGTGAGGTCTCTAAATAATAGAGATAGTAATCCTCTTGACTGATTCCTAAGGACAAAGCATGAATAAGTTAGGGGCATGGATATACTGCAGAGGGGCATGTCACCACAAGTTTGCAGTGTACAGACTTGTGTGCTTGATTACTTCTGGTTTGTTTATGTATAATGATGTATCTTTATAGTAAACATTTATGTCCTGAATGTCATCACTTTCTCCCAATATGGACTAGGCTGAAAATTTTAGGAAGCCTGCTTTTGCCATCACAGGTAGTGCTTGGAGCTAGGAGATACATATAGAAGACATTTCCACCCCTCAAACAGGATACTTTCGGGGATTGATTAGATATGTAAGATTTTTACTTTCTGGTATCTACCCTCTAGAAATGTGTCCAAAATGGTTTGACTAAAGCACAATTTTCAAAGCAACAGAACAGACATTGGGATGGTTTGGGCAGGATCTATCCTTGGGCTTCCTCTGATTCCTCTGGGTAAGGTTATTGGGTTGGAAAGGTTTTTCTTTGGTGGCAACTCTTCTCCTTTCAAAACATCCCAAACTGTTCTGTTCACCCCACCCTGTAACTCCCTTCCCTTGCAGTTGGTTATTCCATGGTGCTTTGCAATTATTCTCTTTCTAGTAAGCCAGAAGCTCCCTAGCACTGGGGCCTGCTGTCTCGGTAGCCAGGATTTCCCCAGAGCTGGGACCACTTCTCTTCCAACCAGCATGGGACACGCATGGGTAGAAGCTCATCCTTCACCTCTTGTCTCTTCCCTAGGCTCCTTAGAAAGTGGGCTGCCCTTAGCTGCTTGCCCTCAGGTTGCTGGCCAACCACGTGGTTGCAACAGGACCACAGGTAAACAGGCCTCCTTTCCATGGAAGCCAATTCAGTCACGGCTAGAGCTGATTCACAGACGCTGGAGTCCACAGAGAGTTTTCAGGTGTTCATCTAATCTGCTCCTTCTCTCTGTTCTCTCGCGTGCTCTTCCTGCCCCCACCCTTCTGTCTATCTCCTGCTTATTTTCAGTAACCTAATCGGAAAGCCTTCGATGTGGAAGAAAAGGTTCTTCATCTGCCTCATACAGTTTACATAAAAACAAAGAGTAAAATACACTGCAAAACCCTGGCACTGTCCTGAGTCTTTGCCATTGGTTGGTGGGGTCATTGCCTGTGAACTGGTGAAGTTGGGAGGTTGGAGTGGAGGTGGTGGTTGGATGCTTGTTAGCAAGGTTTGGAGCCCCTTTTCTGAGCCACCCCATATCACAACCCCAAGTTATTTGGGGCAACTGCTTGGCCCCCAACTGCTTTTTGAAAAAAATGAATTGGCTACATTTAGCAAAGCAGAGTTAGTGTTTTTAATAGCCTGAAAAATGATATCCAGATGCTCGACACAAAGGAGGGGGACCCTTCCCTCTAATTTTGAGCCTGCCACAGTGATCCTCAGCCTAGTCCCTCCCATCTGGACAGTTGCCCTATGCTCTCTGGGGGTCTACCTTGGGAGACCGCCCAGGAGCTCCAACTGGCCCCAAACCCAAGGAAAAAAGGCACACCATCTGGAATGCATCGTCCAGATCAACTCCACACAGCCCAGGCACCCTGACAGCTTCTTGGGACGGTTGGCGGCTTGGATTTAATCCATCAGGCTCTCCAGTCAGAGGCCTCCAGACCTCTCTTTGTCTCCTTCCAGAATTTAGATTCCACAGAGGCACAATTAGACCTGCTAGTCACTTCCAAGTTTGGCTTTCTCAGGAAAAGGACCAAGGTGTGTTCTGAGTGACTCATTCCAGCTGCTCTTGGACTAAGAATAAATGAAGGGAAGGGAATGGTTTCAGCAAGAACCTTTTCCTCGCCTCCCTTTTCATTCCCACTGCCACATCCTGACAGTCTACTGCAGCCCTGATGGTTGACACTTACTTGGAGGGGAGAAGGAAAAGCTGTCCCATTCTAGGATGTTTGAGGGACACTTTAAAATGGCAACCTGACTTCCCACACCATCTTCTCACCAGGCAAGCTATGCTTGGGAGAAACAAAAGAATCAACTCTACAGAGGAGGGAGTCACTAGAAAAGAGATTTGGAACCATCCTCAAATCAAATTGTAAAAAAAAAAAAAAGCAGAATGAAGTGTTTAAAAATTTTTTTCCCTAAAACTGTAAACCCCCATCAACTATCAATGCATTTATTGCATTTTCCCCCCAAGGCAGTAAGCCAAGGATTACTAAATTTGCATAGGCTAAACATGGTCCCTACCATCTTGTCTCTAATTCTGATTTGTTTCTTCACAGACAAGAAAAAGGTAATTTTACCCAAATCCCTGACCACGGGAATGCAGATTCCAGGTTAATTGGATCCAAATTTAAGAGACTCTAGAGTGTCTGATATCAGGCTAGCTCTCTCAAATGGTGAGAGTGGAATGACAATGAATCCCAGAATAACCCAGCACAGTCATCTAAGAGTTGCCTTCAACGCCTCTGGTGTTTTGGCAAACAGGGGCTATGTTTCCTGTCCCTGCCTAAGTCTACCTGGCAGTTGCTTCACGTCGAGCACTTCTCCCTGCTTCTCCCAGACCCACGTTTAGCTTCTGCTCACCCCACTAGCAGGGATTGACCAACTGGAACTAGCAATTTCTGGCCTAAAATTGAGGTCCAACACTCCTACCTACATAAGTCTCAGCAGAGATGAGTGGAGCAGACCACGTTTCTCTATACTGTCCTGTCGTCTCACTCCTCATGTCTCCATCACAAAAGCTATAGAGGTGTATCTAGATTTGGAGTAGAGAAGAGATCATCTTGCCTGACAGCAGACAAATTAAAATTCAACAGCAGAAATCCTCTGGTCATGTCACATAGGGAATCTCTTATTGGCTCCTTTCCCCCTAGGTTCCAGCATCTTTCTATGTCACTCAAACTACTCCAGACATCTCCAGGGTCCTCTCTTTTGTATTCTTTCCTTCATCTCCAGTATCTACCAACTCCTTATGCAAAATAATCTAACCAATTCTTTGTCTCCAATAAGACCATGTCTTTGGAGCATCACTTCCAAATGAAAAGAGGCCTGTAATGTACCACTGTGGATGGGTCAATGTATCCCTTCCCCATGGTGGGGAAAACCCACCCGAAGCACTTGTCTTCTTTAGGACATCCTTGTGCTGGGTCTCACTGGGCAAACCAAGGAATGTGGCTAGGGTTATATGGGGTTGGGGAACTAATCCCATGGAAAAACTGGCCCATGATAGGTAGACAAGCATCATCCCAAGGCTTGATGAAAATCTCAGCTTTGACTTATATCAGGTCAAACCTGGGATTTCCAGTCTGGCAGGCAGAGCACAGACCCTGGGAATTCAGAAGATAATTAGTGCTCAGAAGACCTCTGAATGGACAAACACCATGTAGGAGGCTGGCCCATGGGCTTTAGGACCCAACCACAGGGTTTGGGTATAGGCCAACACTCCAGCCCAGGAAGGAGACCAACAGAAGGATAGTCCCCCAGTGCTAGATGGTCATTCAGAGCGAGCTCCAGCCTCAGAAGGGGACTTAGTTGCTAAGCAGGATAAAGGACTTAAATGTCAGACACTAAGGTCAAAACTCTTGTGAATGTGGGAAGATGTAGAAAGAGCTATTCCTGAGGGCCAATATGCACGACCAGTGGTCACCAGAGGCCTCAGATCTCAGCTCAGTTACCCGTGAGGATATGAGGGGAGTGAGTAGGCGCCCTGGCTGTGGGAATAGGACCTGGTTGTCAGTCCCACCGGATGGTGCAGCGAGTGGGCTGGGCTGGGCTGGTCTATTTATGTCCTGAGCCAGCAGAGCCAGTGATGTTGGGCTTTGGAGGACAGCAGAAGTCAGCGTGGACACGGGTTATCTTCAGCCATGAAGGATAACGTGTTTATCNCCGGATGGTGCAACGAGTGGGCTGGGCTGGTCTGGTCTATTTATGTCCTGAGCCAGCAGAGCCAGTGGTGTTGGGCTTTGGAGGACAGCAGAAGTCAGCGTGGACACGGGTTATCTTCAGCCATGAAGGATAACGTGTTTATCATTGGAATGGCACCTCCCTGGCACTCGGACCACGCACCAGCTTGAAGCAGTGGGAAAGCACCAGATTAGAGGTCAGGTGTCTCTGTTCTCATCCGGCTTTAGCAGTTGTGGGCCCTTAAACATGTACTTTTAAGTCTTGAGCTTCAGTTTCCTCATCGGTGATCTGGACTTTGGACTGAATTAGTGGTTTTCAAAGTGTGGTCCTCAGACTGGCAGCATTAGCGTCACTTAGCAGCTTGTAAGAACTACAAATTCTCAGACCCCACCCGGAGTCAGAAACATTGAGTCAAGATCTAGCAGTCAGCCCTTTAACAACCCTGCAGGTGATCCTGATGCACAACAAAGTTTGAGATGCCTGGGGCTAAATAATTTCTAAGTCCCTGCATGCTCAAATGCCTTTGGATCTGTTAGGAGAGATGAAATCAATCTCCCTGCTTCTCTCTCTGTCTCTCTCTCTTTCTCATACACACACACACACACACATGTACACACAAAATACAAGCCACATATAACTTGGCCAATAAAATACCAGTCTTCAGATTTTGTAGTTAAAAGCCCTGTGAGCANAAACTGTGGAATATTCTGAAAGAGATGGGAATACTAGACCACCTGACCTGCCTCTTGAGAAACCTATATGCGGGTCAGGAGGCAACAGTTGGAACTGGACATGGAACAACAGTGCCTCCTTAGTCTCTTACAAATTGTAAATGCTTATTAAAAAAGGGGGGGATTAGGATATTATTGTAGATGTTCTCATCAATTGGAACTATTGTTAATCAGTTATTTGAAAACAATGGTTAGAGCAGATAAGACAATAAAACATACAAGTCTTAAGCATCTTGAAAGAAACAAAGTATTAGTTGCTAAGTTATGTACAACTCTCAGTGACCCCATGGACTCTAGCCCACCAGGCTCCTATGTCTATGGAATTCTCCAGGCAAGAACACTGGAGTGGGTTTTCCTTACCTTCTCCAGGGGAACTTCCCGACCCAGGGATCAAACCAGCATCTGTTACATCTCCTGCATTCCCAGGCAATTCTTTACCACTAGTGCCACCTGGGGAGCCTTATTTTAACTTAGAACACACAGGTTATTTGCCAGTCTTTTGGTGAGACGCCTAGGCTTTTCCTCTGAGCCCGAGTTCCTCATCATCTTTCTTGCATCTGCCAGCATCTCTAAGGTGGAGCAAGAGCACAGTCACTTGAGAAGCCCAAGGTTGCAGAGCTTGCAGCAGGCCTGACACCAGAAGGACTCTGTACTCCTCAGCACAGTGCCGAGTGGAGCAGCGTCCTATAAATTTAGTTGAAGTGCACAGAGCAGCTTGGATGGGTGCCTGAGGAGGGCTGGGAGGGGAACAAAGAAGCTAATCTGTGAGCCGCAGGCGCGTGCCAAAGACAACTTGACTTAAACTATGACACTGCCTCTGGTGGCCGTCCCTGGATCAAGCGCTGGGCACAGCGACACACACCCTCACACACAGAGCTTCAGCTGGCATCTGTCTCTCTTACAGCCAAGTGCTCATTTTGGGATTTACTGATTTTTTGGTGTATGTATTTCAGGGTAAATACAGGAGGCTGGGTAGGAGAGAGGGACATGGATGGTGAGGAAGGTAGACTTTGGCTTCCCTGGCATTTTTAGGCCCTTTTTTTGTCCAGTCTGTGCTCCAAGGTTAGAATCTAGTCCACAGCTATTTAAAAGCCTTGACTTGGCCCTGGAATGCTGGCAAGCTCCAGTGGAATTAGAGTTCATAANGAAGGTAGACTTCGGCTTCCCTGGCATTTTTAGGCCCTTTTTTTGTCCAGTCTGTGCTCCAAGGTTAGAATCTAGTCCACAGCTATTTAAAAGCCTTGACTTGGCCCTGGAATGCTGGCAAGCTCCAGTGGAATTAGAGTTCATAAGTACAATTTCCTAGGGCTGTTGATGCTTCATGTGAGAGGCTTAGCAAACTCCAAGGAGACAGTTGGTATGCATACATGCATATAAATACATATGTGTGTATGTGTGTCCATGCACGCGCATATATGTGTGTGGATGTGTGCTCCCTTCCCCACCGAGACCAAGTGAGAACAAATTGCACAGGGAACCAGGGAGTGCCTTTGCAATTCAGAGCTCCTAGAATTTCAAGGTGCGTGTGCTGCTGTAGATTATACTTTTTCTCATAAATATTATCTTATTGTCCCTACCTGGGCAGTGCTCTCCCAGGGGACAGGGGAGGCCATGCAAGTCCAACCTGTTTGTCTTGGCTAGGCCTGCCCTGGGATAAAGCGTGGTGGCCACCGGCTCTTCCTTTGGTGCGGGTGGCCAGCTGTGAGGGAGCACCTGAGCTGCAGGGGGAGCAGGGGCAAGGTGAAGGCACACTGGTTGCAGTGGCTGTCGGGGAGCGGTGAGGTAGAAACCCAGCTGACGCAGCACTCACTGTGTTTTCATTCTCCTGCCTATTCAAGGGCCTGATTTAGGAGAGTTACAGTACAGCTCTGCCAGTGCTGTCCAGCCAGGAGGATGGGGATTCCTGATGTACTCCTGATGAGTACTGATCTGTTATTTCCTATCAGTACAATTTAGGTTCTTGAGAGATTCGGGCTGGGCAAGAGGAAGTCCTTCTTTGAGAACAAGAGTGATTAGAGACTGGGTCAGAAGCTCTTAGATGGTAGATCATTCCGGAATAGCTTCTTGATATAGATATTCAAACTGTAGCTCAGAGAGGTTCACTGACTTGTCCCAGGTCACACAGCTCATTGGATTGGATGGCCATGCTTCATGAAGTCTTTTTCTATTTTTTAGGACTGAATTGTTCAGAATTTTTCATTAATTTTTACACTAAATAAAGAACAAAGTAGCAACTGGCTTCTCTGTTTACTAGCTGTGATACTTGTGCTACAATATACCTTCTGTTTCCTCCTCTGTAAAGTGGAATATACAACACCTCCCAAGATCAGTGTGAGGAAGAGAAAGTTAATGCATGTGAGGCCTCTATCTCAAGCACTCAAAGGGCTCAACAAATGCTAGTTCCTCATTCTTTCTATCATCTTCATTTTCTCCTCCCTGCCCTTTGAAATCACAACAAACAAAAATATGTCCACACCTTATGTCATAGACAGGCTCACCTCAGATCTGAGAGGATATGACAAAAACTGGTTAGAACTGATTAGATCCAAGATGGAGGAAGACTCGACTTAGCAGACCTTGAGCCTCATTATACACTCATTATAATATATTAGCCTATGCTAAATAACAAACCCGCAAGCTCCAGAACAGTTCTGAGGCCAACCATAAAAGGCCAAAAGTGGGTCGTGCCCCAATTCGTGGAAATCCCCACCCCTTCTCCAAGATAGTTAGAATATTCCTCCCACTGGTTAGCCTGTAAAATTACCCGGCCCGTAAAACTAACCACCCCCACGGCTGCTCTCACTTTCCCCGAGGACCCCATACCCTGGGGTTGCCTCTCGCCTTCTGAGACGGTCCACACTCTGTCAATGGAGTGTGTATCTTGCTGGATAAATATGCTTTCACTTTATCGTGGCTCACTCTTGAGTTCTTTCCTGCATAAAGCCGAGGACCCTCACTTGGCAGCCCATCCCAGGTACTCACCCGAGACCTGGGACATGACCATCCTCTCCAGCTCCACTTTCCTGCAACACCTTGAGCTGAAATGCAGACCTGAATGCACGATGTGGGTGGTCCATCCTTCAAACTCAACTGAAGCTCAATTCCGGTCTCTTCTTGAAAGCTTCATTAGAGGAAATCTAGAGGCACATGATGACCTTAGCTGTGTCTCGCTGCTGCTGCTGCTGCTAAGTCGCTTCAGTTGTGTCCGATTCTGTGCGACCCCACAGACGGCAGCCCATTGGGCTCCGTCATCCCTGGGATTCTCCAGGCAAGAACACTGGAGTGGGTTGCCATTTCCTTCTCCAGTGCATGAAAGTGAAAAGTGAAAGTGAAGTCGCTCAGTCATGTCTGACTCAGCAACCCCATGGACTGCAGCCTACCAGGCTCCTCCATCCATGGGAGTTTCCAGGCAAGAGTACTGGAGTGGGATGCCATTGCCTTCTCCTGGGCAACATTAATTTGTACAATTCAATTGCCTTTGACCACCTGGGTTCCCAGGTGCTCCTTTCCTCCCCAAAAAATCATTGTGAGGGACTCTCCCCACTGTTGTACCCCACCCAATCTGCTATGTGGTGGCTCCCTTCTGCAACTTCCTACCCACAGTTCGAAGGCCCAGAAACCAAGGTTGATGTGTCAGGCACCAACCATCATCTGAATCCTCCACACAGACAAGGGGTCCAGAGACATTGGCTCTAGGCAGGGTGTAGCATCCACACAAGGGTGAGAAATGGAATCTCCAGCCCTGGACGCCAAAGATTTGAAGAGAGCAACATCCAGACGAGAAATGGAAATGCAAACGTGGTCCCAAATGTAGTCATTTATCCAAAAGGGCTCTGGAGAGATGGAGAATCCATTTGCAGGCAAAGCAGTGCAACCAGGAAGAAGTCCCTGAGCCTGAGAGCACAGCTTCACCCACGTTGTAAGAGGTGGGAGAAGAAGAAGAAAGGGACAGGGGTTGACTGGATAAGCAATGTCCATTCAAGGCTTACTGGCTCTGGTCACTCAGCCCAGAGGAAAAGATTCTTGCTCTCTCCATGCTGCTAATGACAACTCTTACTAGGTTGCTGAAATGAAGTTTAATGCCCTCTCTGATGAAGGACCTGAGCGAATGTCTAGGACCCTGCCAAGAGTCTACAGCTATTTGTGAGTAACCTTGCCACATCTCTGATAAGCAGTACTCCTCTCACCTGGCCAGTCCCCTCTGCTTTCAAGTTCCCCCCTGCTTGGGACAGATAGTCCCATGTCTTCCTTGGAATCAGGGGAGCAAATAAAAAATAGAACAGGTGAAGAAGAGAGAACTGAGTTCTATGAGCCAAAGATGAGAGTCTAAATGGATGAAGCTAGAGAGAGAATGCCAAGACAACTGTGGCTTCACACTGGCAAGCAAGTCATGGTAGAAATCTGGAGTGTGGGCTGGAGCCCTGCCCCAGAGGCCCAAAAAGGCAGCATGTTCAGGCCTCCCTAGCCAGTCCAGCTCAGGCCCTCTAGGGGGATTCTCCAGGTACCTCAGCTCACCTATCTGGGGCTTTCAAGAACTTCTTCCCCGAACTGAGACTTGTTTACTGTTCCTCTTTTGGGAAAGGAAAGTCCAGGGCTTTGGGACCAATCATCAATCCTTAGACATCTTCTTTGCCATTTCTCCCCAAAGAGATGGGAGAATTGTCTTTCACATAAATAAGATCTTTAATTGTGCCCTCCTTTTCCTAAACTCAGGGCTTTTTATGTATCCTGCCTCATCCCAGACTTCTACTTTACTCATTTAGCCATTATCCTAAACTGCCAGTTATATTTTTTGATAATTACAGCACATGTGTTTTGTCACTCCAATGAAGTAGTACATACTTTGTGATTCAATATGGAGAGCCTACCATGGTCTAGACCCTTTGCTAAGGGCTTTACAGACTATCTCAGCTAATCTGCATAACAACCCAGTGAAGTAGGCATCATAATTTATTATCTCCACTTTTCTGAGGGAAGTAGGGGAACAGAGATGTCAACAAACCAGCCCAAGATTCTTGATCCTGTGTGAGTTGAGCAAGTTAAATAACCTCTCTGTGCTTCACCTCAGTCTCTGTAAAATGGGATGAATAACAGTACCAGCCTGCTAAGACTTCTATGAGGTTTAAAGGAGCTGAACGTCTACGTGCTCAGAAGACTGCCTGGTCCATAAGTGTTGGTGAAATAACAAATGACCTTCTGGCAGAGCAGGGCAGAAGCCAGGCGGTTTGGTTTCAGAGCACATATCGCTAACCGTGATCCATTTCCTTGTTGATCGTGGCCCCTTTTGTTTCTCCTGGAAATTTTCGCAGGGCTTTTGATTTCCACTTTACAAAGGTGGGCAGACTGAGCTACAGAAGTGATCAGAACAGGGTGACACGAGCTTCTCTTCCTGAGAATCCCACTGGGACAGTTCATGTCGCTTTGGGCTTCGCACTGCACTGCTGGCTTGGCTAGTTATGGTCACCAGTGTGTTTTAAAAAAAAGTAGACTGGAGCAGTCTCCTCCGTTAGGAAAGGAAGCCTCCCCAACGACGTTCCTATGATCTTGTGATTTAACACCAAGAGCGAAATTTCGACGGGTCAAGAAATGGCAGGCTTGTGTGGTGTGTAGGGTGACCAACCGTGCTGGTTTGCCCAGGATTCAGAGGTTTTCTCTAACACAGGACTTTTAGCGTTACAACTGGGACATTTCTTAGCAAACCATTTTGATTTGGTCACCCGAGAAATGGGCCAGACTGGGAGGGTCTGTCTGAAAGTTGGGCCATGAAAGTTAGGCTGGGGCAGTTATTGAAACCCGGGGTCCAAGGCAGGGCTTGCTCATAGACCACGGCAGACAAGGTGAGACAAACAGTGACTCGGGTCCCTCAGTGACAGGCTCTTCACACGTGACCCACCAAGCTATTATTTTGTTTTCCTTTCACATTTTCACTCTTCCTAAACACTTCTCATAATGATTTCCTTTTAGGGGAAGGCAAGCAGAATAAAGAGATCTGGCCTTGGCTTTAGGGAGACCCCATAAGTAGAAGAAAGAATATGGACTTTGGAGGCAGAGAGATCAGGGTGTGACTCCTGTCTCTGATGTGTCATTTTAGACCTTTTTGTGAGCGAGTTAACCTCTCTGAATTTTGTCATAAAAGGATAATATAAGAAGATCAATGATGATGTATATACAGTGATCAGCAAAGGGTGGACGCTCAATGACTGATGAAAGAGGCCATAGCTCAAGGTTGGAGCTCCCAATGGACTGGTCCTGATCTAAAACAGGCACTGAGGTCTCCAGAGAGACGCTGCTGGGTATCTGATTCATGCCTGATGTTGTCTCTCGGCCAACTTCTCTTCTTACCTTCAGCGTCACTTCCCTAAGGAAGCCTTACTACAGACTCATACTTCTTCTAAGAAGGATGCTATACTTCTTCATACGACTTTTTGTAATTTGAATTCACATTTACTTGGAATCTTAAAAATACAACCAACTAGTGACTATAACAAAAAGAAGCAGACTCACAGATATATAAAAAAAGAACCCAGTGATTACCAGTAGAGAGAGGCAAGAGGGAAGGGGATTAAGAGGTACAAACTGTCCTGTATAAAATAACCTACAAGAATATATTACACAATCTGGGGAATATAGCCAATATTTTATAACTACAAATGGAAGACAGCCTTTAAAAACTATGCATCACTGTAGTGTACACTTGTAACTTATTTATATAAGATTATACATCAACTATACTTCAATTAAAAATAGTAAAAATTAAAAAGACAAAAATAAAAACAAAAATGTACTTGACAAATTATTTAATTTCTGTCTTCATCTGGCCACGAACTCCCTTAAGGCAGGGACCATGTCTGTCTTGTTCACTGTTTTAGATTTAGCAGACAAATGCTCGGCAGACAGTAAGCATTCAGTAAATGCTGTTGAATGAAATGAAAGGATATCAACTGTACTAGAAGACATAATTTTGTGAGGGAATTTAGGCAGCAGTGAGCCACTAGGTGGAGCTATGACTCTGCATGAAAATTATCTGACACGTTTGCGGGAGCCATGAGGCTCTGAACACTGGACTGTCGGCCTGCAAGCCTGTGCTCTTTCCTGGGTTTTTACTTTGGTAGTCTAATGCAGCCAGTGGGGATGCTTCCTGCTGTGACAGTCTCCCCACTCCTACTCCGACCTTTTTCCCCTCACGGCTTGTTGTTGTTTTATCACATACCCAAGCAGAACTCTCCACACAACCACTGGTTTTTAAAACACCAACTTAGGAGAAATGAGAGGCAGAATAGACTCAGTGTCTCTTAGACCAGACATTTGATTTAAGCCCTGAGCTCATTCATGAGGTGGGTGTAGCATTCTGAGGAGGTGGCGAATGATCTTCAATGTATCGATCAGTCATCAGGAGTTCTTCACTCAGCATCTATGTTGTATACACAGGGCTGAGCAAACACAGATAGGCTTATAATCTAGTAGGGAATACAAGACACGCTTATACAGGACATAATACACTGTAGTACCTAAGAGCTTGTGGATGATACATATAACAAGTGCACTAGGAATTCAGAGGCAGAAAGATTCCTATGACTGAGGGTAGTTGTAGATCTGAAAAAGTCAGGGTCGACCTCCACAGAAAACACATTTAAAGATATGGGCACCAAGTAAACTTGTCCCTTTCTTCTAGAGGTGTGGACTAAGGACCAGTTGCTTTGACACCACTGAGAGCTTGTTAGAAGTGAAGAACTGTGGGTCTCGTCTTGTACCTGCTGAACCAGAATCTGCATTTTAACAGGATCTCCAGATGATTTCAGAATTTTGGGGACTAAGTATCAGTATTCACATGTCCCTTTAAAATGAAATAGTACTCTATCTAAAATGCTCCTCAATTTTACTGTTCAGTTTTTTATTTGCTTTTTTAAAAATTAATTTTTATTGGCACAGGGTGGACTTACAATGTGTTGCTTTACAATGTGTTAATTTCTGCTGCCGCCGCTGCTAAATCACTTCAGTCGTATCCGACTCTGTGTGACCCCATAGACAGCAGCCCACCAGGCTCTGCCGTCCCTGGGATTCTCCAGGCAAGNATGGGGCCGCAAAGAGTTGGATACGACTGAGCGACTTCACTTTTCAGCAAAGAAGATATAAAAAAGGCTGCTGCTGCTGCTGCTAAGTCGCTTCAGTCGTGTCCGACTCTGTGTGACCCCATAGACAGCAGCCCACCAGGCTCTCCCGTCCCTGGGATTCTCCAGGCAAGAACACTGGAGTGGGTTGCCATTTCCTTCTCCAATGCATGAAAGTGAAAAGTGAAAGTGAAGTCGCTCAGTCATGTCTGACTCTTTGCGACCCCATGGACTGCAGCCCACCAGGCTCCTCCGTCCATGAGAGTTTCCAGGTAAGAGTACTGGAGTGGGGTGCCATTGCCACATGAAAAGATGTTCTACATTAGTTAAGAAAATACAAGTTGAAATCAATGAAATACCATTTCCCACCCACTTTGAAGGCAATAATCAAAATGAGAGACAATAACAAGTATTGGCAAGGATGTGGAGAAATTGGAAATTTTACACATTACTGGCAGGAATGTAAAGTAGTGCAGCCACTTTGGAACAGTTCAGTTGTTTCTTTAGAAAGTTAAACATAGAGTTACCACATGACTCAGCGATTCCACTCCCAGTCATCTGGTCAAAAAAGATGAAAACATATGTTCCCACAGACATGCCATTCATAGCTGCAGTATTCATAACAGTCCCAAACTGGAAACAATCCAAGTGTCGATCACTTGGTGAGTCGTGTGTGGTATAACCATTCAATAGGATATTATTCAGCAACAAAAAGGAGCAAACGATTGATACATACTACAACAGGGACGATCCTCAAAAACACTTTGCTAAGTGCAGTAAGCCAGACCATATACAAATTTACATAAAATTTCTAGGAAATACAAAGCTATGGCAGAAAGCACTTTCCTAGGATGGAGGATGAAAACCCACGAACTGCAAATAGGCACAAGAAAATGTGGCGGAGAGGTGATGGAAATATTCTAAAACTGGCTTTTCAACAACTCTATAAATTTACTAAAAGTCTTTGGGTCACGAAATTAACACTAAAATAGGTTAATTTTATGCTATACAAATTTACATGAATATAATACTTTAAACATGAGTTTGAGCAAACCCTGGGAGATGGTGAAGGACAGGGAAGCCTGGCATGCTGCAGTCCACGGGGTCACGAAGAGTCAGACACGACTTACAGACAGAACAACAACAACACTTTAAAAACTGTTATGAAGATTGTGTACCAACATGAACACACTATATGATAGATACCTTATGGAAACACAAACAAGCTAATGCCAAATACATAAGTATCAATATTTAAAATACTAAGTAGGTAAATGATCATAACCATGGATGGATGAGAATAAAGATGAAGAAACTGTGGAGCATTTAAGGTGCCATATTAGCAAAATGGAGAATTTTTTTTTTTTGTCTTTTTAACAAAGTGGTCTTTAATCTTTTTGTTGTTGTTGTTGTTGTTATAGTGAAACAGATACACACCTGAGACAGACTGTTCTGTGTTTGGTCTTTTAGCTTTGCATGTGGTGGGGGGGAGATTCTAACACCTGCTAGCTTTCCACTTCTTTACTTCTGCTTTGCTAGAGAGCTTTACAGACATTAGCTCATTAATCCTCAACAATCCACCAGGTAGCCAGGGAATAATATTACCTCCCCCACCTTGCTTATTCTGGTTCATTTAAAGGTATAATTGTTTTGAATTTATAATGAGGGCTTTATGTGAGGCAAGTTATAATCATATTTTTACGTGTTATAAATCCCCGCAGATGTACGCACCAGAAAGAACGGATTACACTTTAACCACCACTTTGGAACTAGGTTATGTCTCCCCCACTCTCTTTGTGCTCTTATCCATTCGGAGCTTAGGCTGAGGTGTCATGTTACCTTAGCTCCCAAACACAAAACGCTAGGCCTGCTAAATGCTTCTGGTGGGCCAAAATGGGAATTTCTCTTTTTGTGTTTTATCCTTCCGTTCTCCAGACAGTAGGAATGAATGTCCAGGCACTAGCTTATCGAGCTGATTAATGGCGTCTCGCTTTGTTTGGTTAGGAACTTACTTTCTCTCCATCACGACCCAGGTCAGGTCCTGTGTCGCAGAACAAATGACTCCTAGAAAACAAACCCTGAAGAACGTCCTTGCCATCCACAAATTCCACCGTAAGTGCCATCCCCTTGCCCAAGAAGCCCTGTCCCTCCTTACTTACGCAGTGATTGATCTTCCTTGGTCTTTTCAGGACTGGTATACTTCATAACCCCTCCCCGTTTTCTCCTTTACGTCTCTCCCCTTTGGTAAAGCATTCCTTCTCTTGCACTTTTATGGGTATGGTGCAGACCTTTATTTTTGTCCTTAGTTTGAATTATAAAGTGGGGCTTCCCTGGTGGCTCGGATAGTGGAGAATCCTCCTGCAATGCGGGAGACCTGGGTTTGATCCCTGGATTGGGAAGGTCCCCTGGAAAAGGGCATGGCAACTGATTCCAATATTCTTGCCTAGAAACACCCCATGGACAGAGAAGCCTGGTGGGCTATAGCCCATGGGGTTGCAAAGAATCAGACACGACTGTATTAAAAAATATATTTGTCTATAAGCTTGTCTCCCTCAGATTGTGAATTCACTGAAAAAGAATTATCAGCATAGTCATTTTTGAATCCCAGCACATGGAGATGGTAATGATGATACTGATGATGTTGAAGATGATTGTATTAGTCTGTTAGGGCTGCGGTAAGAAACATCACAGACTGGGTGGCTTAAAAAACAGGAATGTATTCCCCTGCAATTCAGAGGCTAGAAATCCACGATGAAGATGCCAGCAGGGTTAATTTCATTCAGAGGCTTGTCTCCTTGGCTTGTAGATGGCTGTCTTCTCTCTATATCTTCACACATCTTCCCCCATGTATTTTTGTGTCCTCATCACCTCTTCCTATAAGGATACTAGTCATATTGGATCAGCACCCACCCGTGTGGCTTCACTGTTACCTTAATCACATGTTTAAAGGAACTAGTTACAAATACAGCCATATTCTGACCCACTGAGTGTTGCAGCTCAACATACAAATTTGGCGGGGGACACAATTCAGTCTGTAACAATGGTTATGAAGAGGATGATAACAGCTACAATTTATTGGATGCTTAATGTATTCTGTTATTGACCTTCCACCTGTAATCTCTTTTAATTGTCAATAGCCCTATAATTATGATATACTGTCATTCCTGGTTTATAGATAAAGGAGCCAAAGCTTACAGAGACTAAGTCACTTAGCCAGGGTCATAGAGCTAATATGCAGTGAAAACAGGATTCAACCCCAAATTATTTTGCCTCCAGAATTACATGCAATCATGTTCTACTACCTGGTACGTAATAGGTGTACAGTGCATTTCTGAAGAAAAGAATGGCCAGGTAAATGAATGAAAAAATGCCTAATATGGGGTTTCCCTGGGGGCTTGGTGGTAAAGAATCCACCTGCCAATGCAGGAGACATGGGTTCAAACTCTGGTCCAGAAAGACTCCATATGCTGTGGAGCAGCTAAGCCCATGCGCCCCAACTATTGAGCCTGTGCTCCAGAGCCTGGGAGCTACAGCTCCCGAAGTCCATGTGCCTAGATCCTCTGCTCTGCAGCAAGGGAAGCATGCATGCTCAGTCGCTCAGTCGTGTCTGACTCTTTGTGACCCCATGGACTGTAGCCCGCCAGGCTCCTCTGTCCCTGGGATTTTCCATGTAAGAATACCAGAGTGGGTTGCCATTTCATTCTCCAGGGGATCTTCCCAACCCTGGGATTGAACCCAGGTCTCCTGCACTGCAGGCAGATTTTTTTTTACCACCTAAGCCACTAAATAAACAAATAAATAATTCTAAATTGATTCATATGGGCAAGTGACATTCCAATTCAGGTGTACCATAGACCATATCATAGTTTCCAGAAAGTTTATGGTAATTGCACACAGATGATTATCCCAAAGGTAACTTTATTCTTGTCTTCTAATGCCAGATTTTTAAAGGGATTCAATCAAGTTTACATTTAGCACTTTTTTTTGTTTAAAAAAATAAAAACTGAAGTCATACCGTCAAAGAACTTCAGAGGTGGCAGAATTTTCACAAAATATGCAGCTCAAATTCTGTCTTTTCCAAATGAGGGAGTAAAGGCTCAGTGAGATTAGCTGACCTGATCCTGTGCTAAGTCACTCAGTTGTGTCTGACTCTTTTTCGACCCCATGGACTGCAGCCCACCAGGCTCCTTGGTTCATGGGATTTTCCAGGCAAGAATACTGAAGTGGGGTGCCATTTCCTACTCCATGGGGATCTTCCTGACCCAGGGATCGAACTGGTGTCCCATGTGTCTCCTGCACTGGCAGGCAGGTTCTTTACCACTAGTGCCAGCGGGAAGCCCTGAGATTAGCTGAGTTGCCATTATTTTATTAGACTGACAGCATATTATTAGCGATAGAAAATCTGCCGTGTCTCTTGCATTGCAGGCAAATTCTTTATCACTGTGCCACCTAGGAGAGGCCACTGCAATAAGAAGCCCATGCACCACAGCTAGAGAGTAGCCCCACCTAGCCACAACTTGAGAAAAGTCCGCACAGCAACGAAGGCCCAGCACAGCCAAAGCGTGTTAGTGTTAAAGTGTGTTACTGTTATAACGTTGCTCAGTCGTGTCTGACTCAAGACTCAGATACTGCTGAGAGACTGAGCATGCATGCACGCACGTTATCAGTTATGCACCACTGCCATTATTCATCATCACTGCACTCTAAGGTGTGGGGGAATCAGATCAGGTTTTCCTTTTCTCAGGATCTCTCCAGAGTAGTTGGGGTGTCAGACCTGGGAGGAAGCAAAATAGAAGGAGTGAAATCAGCAATCTTTCAAAGCCACCTTCCAAATTCCTTTGGCCCAGTTGCTTTCTCTTCTACCGCAGCTCATCCAAACTAGAGAAAGGGGGTGTTTGCATTCAGATACTGGCTGGGAGGCATATTCCCTAAGGGTTGCTCGTGAAAGGAGCAGGAAAGGCCTGCAAAGCTCCCCGATTAAGCACATGTATCAACTGGTGCTAGAGAACCACCTGGAACTCAAGGCCACACTGCGTGTAAGCCTGGCAACAGAACCTTAGAAAACTTACAGATCATTAGGGAGGAGCTCAGAGCCTGTTGAGTCCAGCTTCTTCTGATGAGGAAATGAAGTTGTAGGAGGCGAGTGACTAACCCAAGATAGATCAGCCAATTAAGGAGAGTGTTGGAACCAATCGGCCTCTTCCAGGAATGAACTGGGCATAAAGCTGCACTCACACCTAGCCTCTTCCTTATCACTGAGTAGGATTTCCCAAAATGCAGTCTGCATGCCAATCATGGTTACACAAGAAGTTTTTAGTTATTTTTTTTTAATAGGCCAACATTGTTTTCTGTTTATATTAGCTATGTATTGTTTCAACTGATATCAGAAAAAAATAGCCCATAAAAGTTACAAATTCACAGACAAAACAAATTTTGAAAATATTGACAATGTTACTGAAAAATATTCTATTTAGTTTTAAAAAAAGTGAGTTGAGAAAGAAAATAAATCAGTAAAGAATACTACAGCTGGAATGATGATATAGCAAAAATTGGGAGGCAGTGTGCAAGTCATGGGACACACTGAACTAAGATAATCCTCTTTCTATCAATGTAGTAACTAATGCATGGAGAGGAGAGAGGATCTGCTCATGAATAGGACAAAAATACTTTTACTTACACTTGAGAGATCCTTCAAAGAAAGGAAATACCAAAGAATGCTCAAACTACCACACAATTGCACCTGTCTCACACGCTAGTAAAGTAATGCTCAAAATTCTCCAAGCCAGGCTTCAAAAGTACATGCACTGTGAAATTCCAGATGTTCAAGCTGGTTTTAGAAAAGGCAGAGGAACCAGAGATCAAATTGCCAAATCCACTGGATCATNTAATAATGAATCCTTAGATGATGTTAATGTTGCTGATCCTAGGACCATTTTTTGACAATCAAAGTTTTAAGTCACATTGGGATTATCTGTTATTTACAGGCAGTTAAAATGTAGCTATAAATCCACTGGGGCTTTTCAAAAGTACATTTTTAAATTTTTTCATCCCCAGAGAAAGGCAATGCCAAAGAATGCTCAAACTACCGCACAATTGCATTCATCTCATCCCAGGGATGGGGGAGACTCGTGAGCTGCCATCTATGGGGTCGCACAGAGTTGGACACTACTGAAGCAACTTAGCAGCAGCAGCAGCAGCAGCACATGCTAGTAAAATGATGCTTAAAATTCTCCACGCCAGGCATCAGCAATATGTGAACTGTGAACTTCCAGATATTCAAGCTGGTTTTAGAAAAGGCAGAGGAACCAGAGATCAAATTGCCAACTCCACTGGATCATTGAAAAAGCAAGAGAGTTCCAGAAAAACAACTATTTCTGCTTTATTGTCTATGCCAAAGCCTTTGACTGTGTGGATCACAATAAACTGTGGAAAGTTCTGAAAGAGATGGGAATACCAGACCACCTGACCTGCCCCTTGAGAAACCTGTATACAGGTCATGAAGCAACAGTTAGAACTGGACATGGAACAACAGACTGGTTCCATAGGAAAAGGAGTATGTCAAGGCTGTATATTCTCACCCTGTTTATTTAACTTATATGCAGAGTACCTTATGAGAAACGATGGGCTGGAGGAAGCACAAGCTGGAATCAAGATTGCCAGGAGAAATCTCAATAACCTCAGATATGCAGATGACACCACCTTTATGGCAGAAAGTGAAGAAGAACTAAAGAGCCTCTTGATGAAAGTGAAAGAGGAGAGTGAAAAGGTTGGCTTAAAGCTCAACATTCAGAAAACAAAGATCATGGCATCTGGTCCCATCACTTCATGGGAAATAGATGGGAAAACAGTGGTAGACTTTATTTTGGGGGGCTCCAAAAACACTGCAGATGGGATTCTCCATTCATGGTACTTTCCAGGCAAGAGTACTGGAGTGGGTTGCCATTTCCTTCTTCAGGGGATCTTCCCAACCCAGGGATCAAACCTGGGTCTCCCACATTGTAGGCAGACGCTTTACTGTCTGAGCCACCAGGGAAGTCACACAAAAAGAAATTCTAGACAAAGTCCTAAAATCATAAATATCTTTTGGGCTGGGTGGGTGAAATAAGGGGATGGATCTCCTTGGACAAAATTGGAGTCTCAGCAGTTATTAATAAAATAAAAATATCTCTTTCAGCAAAAATTTTAAATTTTATCATGAAAATTCTCTAATAAGCAAAGTCAACAGAGAACAGGCTAGAGTTTTAAAAAATCTGCAACATACAAAATTAAACATTAGTATTATAATACACAAACACCTATTACAAAATAAAATGGAGCCAAAAATATACCAGGAGGAGAAAATTGGCAAAGAATATGAAAGAGAAATTCACAGACGAGCTAACCCTAATGATGAAGAAACATGAAAATATGTTAAAACTCACTAATTGGCACTGAAATGTAAATTAATGTAACCATGAAAGATCTGTTTATACCTATCAAATGGGAAAGGATTATGAACCTATTACTAATAAGATTAAAGGAAAAGGTATGCTCTATCACATTGCTGGTGAAGTGTGAATTGTTATACCTTCTTCAGAACAAAATCAGGCATCATATTTTTTAATTAAAAAACATAAATAGCAATCAAACTCCTGGACAAAATCTATCCTATAAAATAAAACCATAAATATATAGATACTTATTAAGCATTACTTCCAGTCAGAAAGAAAGAAAGAAAGTCACAGGAGGAAAAGTTTTATGATTTTCCTATTACTAGGTAACAAACTAGCGCAAATTTAACGACTCAAAATACATACATTTATGTATCAGAACTCAAGGTACAGCTTAACTGGGTCCTCTCCTTAGGGTTTTATGAAGTTTTGATCGAGCTATCATCTAGGCTGCATTCTCATCTGGTGGTTTGACAGGGATAGAGTTTTATTTTTAGTCTCATTCAGTTTATTGGTAGAATTAATTTCCTTGTGATTGTAAGGTTGACGTCTTTGGCTTCTTGCTCGTTCTGGGCTAGACACTGCCCTCATCTCTCAACGGTCACCTATTTGTAGGAGGCCTTCAGTTCTGTATGAAATGGGCCTCTCCAACATGGCCACTTCACCAAGCCAGAAGATTCTCTTGAGGTAAGGTCTTATATAATGTAACAGTCACCAGAGTGACATCCATCACCTTTGCCGTACTCTGTTGGTTAGATGCAAGTCACAGGTCCTCTACACATTCAAGGGGAGGGGATTATACAAAGGTTTGAACACCAAGAATGCCATCTCTGCTTCCACAGAAATCAAATCGCATAGATTAAGGAAGAATACGTCAATTACCATATGTGTACACCAGTGAACATTATGTAGTCTTTGTGAAGAATAAATTTATATCACTTGATATGATAGATTTCCAAAGGTGATGTTGAATGAGAAAGGCAAATGCAAGCAACTTGAATACTTTAAATAATAAATTCATAAAACAATAAATCCACCCCTTTCCATGGACTCCTTTAAGGCTCAGCTTTTAGAAGAAATAAATTTTCCTAAGGTGTCAGCCAAGAAAGAAACAGATGTGGGAAGACGGGGAAATTTCTCTTAGGAAGTTGGTTTCATAGGCCTCTTTTATAGCTAGAAGCAGCGGCAGCCACTGTAGAAGCAGACCTGCTCATATATAAGTGAATTTTCTCCCTGTTTATAGTAAATACATATTTCCAAACTAACATCTTGATGAACACATTCCTCCAGTTCAGTTCAAATTTATGTATCATGGTATCTGAACCACTGGCATACACCAATATCCTGGCGAGATTTAAAATACACTTGCCTCTGCTGATCTTTTCCCTAACATGAAATTCCTGTTATGACCTTTGGCCACATTAGTAGAAATCTTCACTAGACGAAACACTAGGCTGTGGAAACATTATCTAGCTTGGATTATAGTTCTAGTGGGCTTCCCTGGTGGTTCAGATGGTAAAAAAAATCTGCCTGCAATGAAGGAGACCCAGGTTCGATCCCTCGGTTGGGAAGATCCCTGAAGAAGGGAATGGCTACCTACTCCAGTATTCTTGCCTGGAGAATTCCATGGACAGAGGAGCCTGGCAGGCTATGTCACAAAGAGTTAGACACGACTGAGTGACTAACACCGTACACTTCTAGTAACTCCAATTTTTGCTTGTTTTTAAATTTCATCTTTTGGGACTTGGTCTTGTAATGTCAAGTGTTTATTTACTGAACTTTAAAAATGAGACACATGACCACNATGTCACAAAGAGTTAGACACGACTGAGTGACTAACACCGTACACTTCTAGTAACTCCAATTTTTGCTTGTTTTTAAATTTCATCTTTTGGGACTTGGTCTTGTAATGTCAAGTGTTTATTTACTGAACTTTAAAAATGAGACACATGACCACATATCTGACAAAGGACTCAAAGCTCTCAAAACTCAACAGCAAAATAAAACAATTTGAAAATGGGCTGAAAAACATGAAGAGACATATTGAAGAGGATATACATGTGAAAAGCAAGCAAATAAGAATCTGTTCAACATCACTAGCCTTTAGGCAAGCATAAATAAAAACTCTTAGGAGTTATTACTGCACATATATCTGGAGACCTTTTTTTTTTTAATTGACAACACCAAATACTGGTAAAGACGTAGAGAAGATGTATCACTTATACATTTCTGGTACAAGTGGAAAATGGTTTACAACTGTCTTTTAAAAATCAAAACAGTTATATATCCTATGACCCAACAATAGTATTTCTAGCTATTTCAGACTGGTTCCAAATAGGAAAAGGAGTACATCAAGGCTGTATATTGTCACTCTGCTTATTTAACTTATNACTAGACACAATTTATGCATATAAAAGCTAAGTCCAATATCCCAAGGAGAGATGAAGTCACTCAGTCGTGTCTGACTCTTTGCAACCCCGTGGACTGTAACCTACTAGGCTTCTCCATCCATGGGATTCTCCAGGCAAGAATACTGTAGTGGATTGCCATTTCCTTCTCTGGGGATCTTCCCCACCCAGGGATCAAACCCGGGTCTCCAGCATAAGAGGCAGATGCTTTAACCTCTGAGCCACCAGGGAATCCCAAGTCTATTCTTAATTCACACAACAAATATAGACACATACAGCCCCAAATACTTAAAGGAATCTTGAATCTTGTATCACCCAGGTGTTATATTTTTTTCAACCTCAGCATGAATTCTTAAGCTTTCCAGAGAAAGTGAGCCTCAAGGATTCCTCATCAAGCTGTGAATTCAACTATTTAAAAGAGAAATGCTGTCTATTAACCATAGTACTGTACCCAGTGTCAAAAGAACAAATTTGCCAGAGATTCTACATTCTACATACTCTGAATGTCTGCCTCCAAATGCTGAATAACCACCAGTGGTTTTTCAACCCATATGGAGAAAATAACTTCTCCCTCTTGGAAACATTTGTTTCTGACTCACTGTGCCTTAATCCCTTAAGAAATGTAATATTTTCTGAAACTGGTTGGCCTCATTTGACTAAGATTGTGCAAGAGACTGGGAAAGTCCAAAGCCCTTCCTTTTAGAGGGAAGGAAGAGAGTCCTCATGAGCAAAAACCTGAAGAGAAGTTTATCAAGAACTAATATAACAAGGTTTTTGTCTATGAAAGGAATAAACCTCTATGTTCATATACATGAACTAATCCAATTTTTCTTATTAATTTAATTTACTTTAGAAAGCCAATATCATCTTTTATAATTATTTTCATTTATTTTTTCCATTTTTTAAAATAATATTTTTATAAATGTCTTTCTAAAAAGTATGCTAAAAATCTAAGCTCTGGAGAGGCAGCAAATGGTAAGTCTTTAAGGGTACCAAACTCTCTGAATATTTATTTTCATAGATTATGTGAACATATCTACCTGTTTCAGACGATTCTGACAATGTGAAGATGTTTGAGGTCCTGGGATAATCTCTGGTCAGAAGGCATGTTTTGTCATTGAAAATCTCCTGTTTTCAGGTAATTTACTCTTAAATTTAACAAATGCCATCTCCTAATGGCCATTATGTGTCTACATATAGATGCAGCATTTACAAATAAAAAAGAAAGGCAATGCNCACCAGGCTCCTCCACCGATGGGATTTTCCAAGCAAGAGTACTGGAGTGGGGTGCCATCGCCTTCTCTGGTGTTAGTTTCTACTATATACCAAAATGAGTCAGTCATACATATACATATATCCTCTCCCTTTTGGACTTCCTTCCCATTCAGATCACCACAGTGCATTTGATTTGCTTTTAAAAGAATGGTATTAAGTACTTCAAATTTCTGCCATTTCTGTCTATGACAACCTATGAAGATTCCTAATAGCCATGTTGTCTGTGGCCTTGTGATTCACTAACTGAAAGGAAATCTTTAATTCAAAGCACCTTCACATGTATTTATACAATGGAAACTATTGTTGAAGAAACTAGGCTTTGCATATTCCTAAAGGATGTTTTCCGAATCACTAAAGTGTATGACTTCCCTGACGGTACAGAGGATAAGAGTCTGCCTGCTAATGCAGGGGACTCGGGTTTGATCCCTGGTCCAGTAAGATTCCATACGCCTCAGGGCAACTAAACCATGCATGACAGCTACTGAGCCTGCAGGCCCTAGAGCCCGTGCTCCACCAAGAGAAGCCACCACAATGAGAAGCCCAGACACCTCAACCAGAGTAGCCCCCGCCCACTGTAGCTAGAGAAAGCCTACACTCAGCATTGAAGACCCAGTGTAGCCAAAAATAAACAAGTAAGTAAAACTTGAAAGTAAACAAAAGAAGTTTATTTTATTCTTACTATACCTGTTCAATATAATTTTGGTACATTCTAATTCTTTTCTAACCTGTGTATGATAGAACCGTAGCACTGGATCATCTCCTCAGGTCACACCCTACCTCTCCACACTGTGTCTTCCCCTAGTACCTTTGATGACCCAACATATACTGTGAAAGTAGAGCCAATAACTGGGGGAAATGTTCTCTCCTAATAGTAAGTGTACAACTTCTCTGACCCAGTAATATCAAGTCAAATGGTCTGATTAAGTGTGAAGCCTACATTTTAACATTGGAAGAAAATTGTTTGCTTAAACTCAAGTGTGATATTGACTCTACTCATATCAGCTGGATAAATGAAAATTGGTGGAATATGAAATCTGTGATAACTCTGGAGAAAGTTAAGACACCAGCATATCCATAATATTTGCTTTCACCTCTCAGAAGTGATGGTGGCCTTATGTCTAACAGTGGTCCCATTTCTCTTATCCACTCATGGAAGCTGGGTGAGTCCCTTCAGAAGGCAGCATGGTAGAAGGAAAAGAGCACTAGGAGACGAAGGAGGAAACAAGGGATCGGGTCTGAGACATGTGAGCTGCCTATCTTCACTTCTGAGTGTCAGTTCCTCATCTATCAACCTGGGATGAAGGTCCCTCCCTGGCTTAGCATTGTATAAGCCTAGTTAAGTAGGAGTTAGAGCATGGTGGTCATTCATTAAAACCAGATTATATACTCCCAAATAGAAACAGCCCATACTGTCTTCACTTACAGATAGAAAAGTTGAGAAGGTCGGTTACCATAGCAATTTACCTTCATGGAGTCATCTACTGATTTCATTCTGTGAAGTGACAGTATCATGAGCTGGCACCTGCACAGCTCCCTAAAGTTTCCTTTGCTCCCATTCTCGAAGAGGCAACAGTGCCAAGAGTAGTCCTTATCTGGAGAAGCAATCAGAGTTCTCAAGCTGCCTTTCGGTCTGCTAGAACAGAAGGTGCTGACAGGGGTGGGAGTGAAGGCAGGCTTCCTTTCAGTTTACTAATTCTGTAGCCGCCCTTCACAAACTCCAGCAAATATTTTGCGATGTTGCAAGGTGTTACGAGAAGTGAAAAGCAAGCTGTGATTCAGCTGGTATGAAGACTTTGCAAACAAAAAAAGAGTGATCTGTTTTGCAACAAACTATTATTTCTGCCAGAGTCCACAGACTGGAATACTAAAAGAGGTATTTCTGCAAGACATCACCATCACACATATTGGAGTTGCCAAATAAGACTAATTTCAAATGAATCGGCCCAGCGGGTTCCCACTTGTGGACCTCAGACCCCTGGGAGAGGTGGAGTTACCTGAGGGGATCTGCAAACCCACGTGCATGTTCTGTCTGTAGACTAAGTGAAAAATGTGCACATCCATATGGATTCCTTCTCAAACATGCATAAATGTTTTTATGATGAGTGAAATTATCTTACAATGTTGCTGAATATATCTTAGCTTTTTGTTATGTATTTTCTTAATCAGGTGGATATTAAAAAAAAGTAGAGTTAATATCGTGCTTGAATTTAAGCAAAGACATTTTTTTCAATGTTGACACGCAGTCTTTATACTTGGATCATTTGACTTTGTTATTGGGTCAGGGAATTTGGACACTTTACCATTAGGAGAGAACCTTTCCCTCCAGTTATTGGCTCTACTTTCATGGCATATGTTGGATAGTACACTCACTATTTGGTTTCTAGAAACTTAAAACCTAAGGAGACATTTTAATGGCTACTTGAACACAGCTGCTCTGTGGGAAATGTCACCCCTAAATATAAGGTATGAGCAGTGGATACATGTCTTAATCTACACATATATGTAAGAAATAGAACCTAAATTTTATTCCAGTCTTTCATTTCTTGGCATTGTCAGTAACTTAATCTCGGTGAATTTGTAGATTTCAACCTCCCCTTTCCCCTGATTGTGTCTAGTTCCTAGGAGGGGTTTATGAGGTGTCAAGGTATGTGGTGGGGGAGTGGAGGGAGTGCTGAATCTGCTCCCCAAGGTTGTTCTACCACATACGCTAGTATTTACTGAGACATCCATTACCCTGGTTGCATGACCCCTTCAGGTTCAGAAGCACCTTCCATTTCTCTGGGATTCTCTCAGGCACAAGGAGAAAAGCTTTATGTCTCACTGAGGCATGAAAAATTCTACCAGCCTACCTAAAGCCCCTTCATCAGGGACCCACCATGCACCTAGTTCTTCTCTGAGGTCTTGAAATCTTCCCAGGGCTCTCCTGGGGATGTAAGAAACATTTTCTCTATTCCCAGACCCCATACAACCATCTAGGATTGTGCCTCCTTTCCAGGGTGACCCTGCAAAGTAATGCACAGGACCTGGAAACGTGGTATTTTCTCAGGAATTCATCTCCCACCCCCCCGGGATAAAGAACTCTTTTCTATGCTTATTATCTTTTCCTCCAAATATTTTGTCTATGGTGTAAGTTTTCTTCTTCTTTAGCCTCAGTGCAACTTTTGAAACCAAAAGCCATTTTCTCTGACACTCATTTCTCTACTTCTAGCTATCATATGTCTCCTCTGGGTAAGAAGCACAAACTAGGCTAGTTGCCTAAGTGAGGGGAAGAAAGAAGGCAGTTAAACACAGGGAAAGGGATAGGCTGTACTATTCTGCCATATATATAAATAACACAGATTTCACGGGTCCAGGGCCTGCAAGAGAGGAAACCAGCGCCAAATGAAATCAGACACTGAGCAAAGAGTGAACTTTTAGAGAATAATTAAAGACTCCCAGCAGCGGTACAGTTTTTCTAAGGCTCCTTAGGTTTTCTGCAGTGTTTGCATCCAAGACTAAATGACTTTTAGACATGATGCTGAATAATAAAAGGATCTTTTCCAGGGATGAAGTGAAAGTTGAAAGCTCCCTCTGTGGAATATGAAGGCTCTCCAACCAGTCAGGCTGGATGTTGGGAGAGAAAGGGTAAGGATGGGAAGAAAGGGGAGGTGCTGTATACTGCTGTACACTTGTGGCTCTCCTCTTAGGCTCTCTCTGGAACTTCCTTGCCCCTAGGGCTGTTGCAAAGGCAACTGCCACTAACTCTGGTATTCCTGCCCTAGGTAGCTCTGAAGCGTGTTTGTTCAGTTTGTTCATTCTTTCATAACCACTGAATTTCTATACTATGTTCTAGAGAACAAGCAACTCTGTTTTGCTCTTGGCGAATTTATTTAAGAGTCTTGTTGAACAGAAAAGGCATGGTCACTGTATTTCAAGACCTTACAATTCATTGGGAACCATGGAAAGGACAGGAGAAGGAGTGATGTCAATATCATGGTGGGAAAATGCAGGCTTTAGTGAAACACTGCGGCAAGCCTGGAGGTGTCAGAGAAGGCTTCCAGGGTAGAAGAAGGAACAGGTAGAACTTGAGAGAAGTAGCACCAGGGCTTTGGGGGCAGGGCAAACTTGGGAGGCTCTGAAACAGCCCAAATTTCCAGTAGCCATACCTTTCAAATTTGATGATTATGAACACATTATTTTTCTCATTCAAAAGGCTCTTGTTAACTGCAAGCCTAACCCAGAATGTTCCTTTTCCCTGTTTCTCAACTTGTGCTAAGTCAAGGGCCCAGAGGAGAAATGGGTGGGCGTGAGAGTGGGGCGGTTCCTTCACCATGCACAGCCACAAACTCTGCCCCTGACCTCTTGGAGACAGAATGGCAGTTGACTTAAAAGATGCTGTATTTCAGGGACTTCCCTGGTGGCCCAGTGGCTAAGACTCCGTGCTGTCAATATAGAGGTCCAGGTTCCACCCCTTGTCAGGGAACTAGATCCCACATGCTGCAACTAACAGTTAACCTGCCTCATCTAAAGATTCCACATGCTGCAACTAAGATCCGGGGCAGCCAAATAAATAAAAATAAAAAATTGTTTTAAAGAAAAAATTTAAAAGATCCTGTATCTCAAGAGAAGAAGAATTTGTTGGCAAAACCAACAGACACCAGAGAACTTTTGTAAGCAATGTATTTTTATCATTAAACTCTTGGCCAAAGCTCATGCATTCCAAATGGGCTATCTTAGCTGAGTATGCTCATCTGAGTTTGAGAGAGTCTTGAAAATAGAGGTTTGTTGAAAATAATCCACAAAGAAAGCAAAGTAACATTTATTTCATAGTTGAAGGATAGTGTGAGAAGGCAGAAGGATCTCTGGCCCACTAAATCATGAAGTAGGATGATGTTTCTCCAGCTGTGCAAAACTTAATATCCTGTTTGGGGAACCTCAACGACATCACCTGAAGGCCAACTCAGTGATGTGGAAACAAATCAAAGGACTGCATTTGGCAAGAGACCCCAACGTTCCAGATCACACAGGAAACAATGATGTACTATTACTCTTGAGTGCATGTAACAAGAAAAAAAAAATCCTAGGGTAAGTAATTGGAACTAAAGACATTTGCATTAAACTGTAAACAGTCATCTAGATTGAATTACTTAACACTTTAATCCATCAGTGTAGAATAACATGAGCTTTAGCTTAGGCCAGTAAAATAACCCTGAGAGATGTCTGAATGACTTCTGGCCAAATGTGGCCCACAGGTGATTAAGGAATTATGAAACAATAAAANATTGAATTACTTAACACTTTAATCCATCAGTGTAGAATAACATGAGCTTTAGCTTAGGCCAGTAAAATAACCCTGAGAGATGTCTGAATGACTTCTGGCCAAATGTGGCCCACAGGTGATTAAGGAATTATGAAACAATAAAAGTAGCAGCATGGGAAAACATTGTACCACTACTGTGCAGCCATTAACCTTTTATATCTACTCAAGATTTTTCCCAAAATGCTGATCATTTCTAGAACTATCTAGAACAAGAGTCAGCAAAATTTTTTTGAAGAGTCAGGTAGTAAATATTTTAGCTTTGCAACTCTGCTGTTGTACAAGAAAGCAACCACAGACAGTCTATTAATGAATAGTCATAACTGTGTTCCAATAAAAATGTATATACAAAAACAGGCAACTAGTCTATGGGTCACAGTTTGGGTCACAGTTTGCTGACACTTGAACAACTACATAGATATAGAAAAACTGCAAGCTTATTTGAAAGAATTACGAGTTTCCTGGAGCACCTCAGCAGACTAGTTTCTGTGGGGCCGAGATGAGGGTGTATTGGTCCATTTGTTAGCAAACTGCCCTTTTTCTACAATAAATAAGGTGGGATCAGATTATGAAGCCTAAAAGACTGGTTTGTTGATATCATATTGAACCCAGGAGGCAGTCAGAAAGCATTATGGACTTTTTATCTGAGAAGTGATCTGATGAAAGTAGATTTTAGAAGTATTAATCTCAGAGCTCTGACAACAATGAGGTGCTGTCACGAGGCTAGTTGGCTTGCAGGCAGCAGACCTGGTGCTGGATCCAGAGAGTTGTTAGTCTGAAGTGCAAACTACTTACACAGAAGGAATAAGCACACTAAGCCAATCCCATAGTCTTTTCACATTTCCACCACCCATGGTAGCTTTGTAAGGTAGCTTGGGGATTCTGTAGTTGACCTGACTAACTTCAAAAGGTAAAACTGTACACCAAAAAGTTTCATTTCTGTTCTAATTCAGATTCATTAAAACAACTCTTTTGTCTGGGTGAGTCAATGCGCCTGCCATATTTGCAGTTGCTGTTGAAGGGATAGCACAACCTATCTGCTGTCACTACTGGCCACTGAGGCTCAGGCATGTGTAACGTGTGCCCTGAATCGAAATGTAGAGCTGGGCCCTAATTCTTTCAGTAGTTTGAACTGAAACACTAGAGGGAAGAGATGAAGCCAGAAAGGTCCCGTGACCTTGGGAATTAGAATGGCCCTTTGTGGGCCTTGGGCCAGATGTGTTCACTATAAAAGCAGAAGTGAAAAAGAGAAAGCGTTTCTGTTCCAGAAGACTGGCTGTTCTTCAGGAATCTTTATATTCCAGCATAACCACTCTGTGAATTTATAATAGCCTCCCTTTCCCTTTTCTTGACTTGTCTTGATTGGGCCTTTTCTCAGTAAATCACGTGGTGTTCAATCAGGCTCATTTCTTGCCACAAATGACATTTTATTTGGTGTTTCAGATCTACCACCCATGAATGTAAGATTCTATACATTCGACTATGATCTAACTTCTATACCTGCTGGAGGTAACAATCAAATTTTCCTTGTCAATAACTTTTAAACCTATCCTTTCCATTCCCATGCTTCCCAGTATGGCCTAGTTTATCACTCTATCTGAATTTCAGCCACAGTCCTTGAAGGCTCCTCTGCCTCTACTCATTCCCTGTTCTTGTCCATATGTTGTCAGAGCTCTGAGATTAATACTTATAAAATCTACTTTCATCAAATCACTTCTCAGATAAAAAGTCCATAATGCTTTCCGACTGCCTCCTGGATTCAATATGATATCAACAAACCAGTCTTTTAGGCTTCATAATCTGATCCCACCTTATTTATTGCATTCTTATCTCCCTTCAAGATGAACTTCAATTTCAACCAGTTAATCTCCGATAAGTTCTGTTAACATTTTTCTCTTCATTCCTACTTCCCAATTATAATATTATCTATAAGAAACGGTGGGAAGGAAAAAAGGCTTTATCTGTTCTCTTCCACCTGATGGTCCACATTCCAAAGGGTAAGTGTCTGAATACAATTAGAAACATGACAAGTATTAAAAGTACACAAAATTGAAGCTTCTGGATAAAGACAGTGGAATGAAACATATCTAGTTTTCATCCTCAATCTCCCCACATAAAAATACAGTAAAGGGGTGGCATAAATCCTAAGGATAAAGAGAGTGAAAGAGGATACCAAAAGAACCAAATTTTGGAGAGTAGAAAGCAGACAAATAGCAATGAACTTGGCAAACTTTGAGAGACCACAAGTTAGTAAGCTGACATTAAGTGAAGACAAATTGTATAAGCACTCTCAGTTCATCTCAGTTGCTGTGTTCGACTCTTCGTGACCTCATAGACTGCAGCACACCAGACTTCTCTGTCCTTCACCAACTCCTGGAGCTTGCTCAGACTTGTGTCCATTGAGTCAGTGATGCCATCCAACCATCTCATCCTCTGTCGTCCCCTTCTCCTCACACCTTCAANGGGGTCCAGGGCCCACCAAAAAGAGAAAAGAACAATTTTTTTTTCCCTCTATTCTGTGTCTTAGCCACATTTATTTTTTTCTTTAACATCAGAACTAATGATTACACAGCAAAACAATTTATCTTCCTCAAGGGTATGTTTTGGCTTAAACTCTTTACCAATGATTATATAACAACAATGTTTCCTGCTCTAGGATATTTCTCAAGTACCTTCTAAGTAATCTTGTTATCTTAAAATGTATGTTATGGGAGTGGGTCTGGTAAGACCTTTATAACCTTAAGACATTATTTTGATTTATTGTTAATAAGCAAATGAAAAAGTAAATAGCTCCTTTGCTAAGACTAGGGGTAGAGCACTATCTGCCCCCTTCTGATGTCTATGTCAGAAACTTTCCCTGTCCCTTTTTCACTGTAATAAAACTTCTGCCATGTAAAGCTTCATATGCCTGATGCCTTATTTCTGGACACAAAGCTAAATTCTCTTCTTTGGATATCATGAATCTGACACCATTCCCTGTAAACTATCAGAACCTTAAATGCATATTACTAAGTTAACATGGAAGATCTGAAAATGAGAAATACTGTATGATTCCAACTACATGATAGACTGGAAAAGGCAAAAAAAAATGTGGAAACAGTAAAATCATCTGTGGTTGCCAGGGACTGAGGGAGCAAGGAGAGGGATGAATCAGATTACAAGGCAATGAAAATACACCATGTCACACCTTAACACTAAGCACATGTTGTTAATCCACAGAAAGTATACTGAGAGCAAAATGTAACATAATTTGTGGACTTCTGGTGACACTCATGTGTCAGAGCAGGCTCAAAAGGTGTAACAGATACCCCCTCTGGTGGGATGTTGATGATGGGGCATCTATGAATGTGTAGGGACAGAGTAGATGGGAAATCTCTGTACTTTCTACTCAATTTTGCTCTGAATTTATTGATTAAAAACTACTCTAACATATAAATATATAAAAAACTATAGAATGTATCCAAATTACATTCGTTAGAGAACTGGGAAGAAATGTGATCAGGATCAAAGTAAAAAACAATTTATTGGTCAGATTAGGGAAAGAATGTATTAGAATTTTAGAAGAGAGAAGACAGGATAAGTTCATGGCTGGCACGAGTGTTGTTTTACTGTCAGAGAGAGAGGACATATAGAAACCCACAAAAGAAGCCCCATGTCAGTTACAGGCTAAAGAGACAGGCAGGGTATTTGCTGCATTTACATACATTCTACCATAAAGCAAGGCTGATCAGAGCTGCAAGACACTTGCATAATATAAGTTTAGATAGAATAAAGCTAATAGGCTAGTAACAGTTAATCTAATTTTACCTCAAGAACTCACAATTCTTCACATATCTAGAACTATATTAGAAGAAATTTGAGATTTCTTATCTGAATTTGTCTGCCTTTAATTGATTTTTTGATTTCTGCTAAAATCACAAAATGTTTCAAAACAAGTCAGTTTAAGAATAATCTCCTCTTACTAGGTAAATATGAGGCAACTATAAACTGAAGTTCCTTGGTATCATCAACCATAATGTGCTCTCAGGTTGTGTGGAACACAATCTCATATCTAGTCCATTCGACCATAACTGACAGCAGTTACTGTTGAAGAAGAGTGTGGAAGTTATTTGATTTTAATGTTGAACCATTGATGAATCCCACAAAAATGGTGAATTGACCCACTCTCCAAAGAAGCACTGTGCCTGAAACATTTATTATTCAATTTGCTCAAACATTTGTTAATGCTTTCCTTCATAATATGCTTTGAACTCCTTTGCAAAACAAAACAAAACTGAGTTGAGATGACATAAATCAACTATTCAAATTATTAGGCATTATCCATACCTAAGGAAGTGAGTGGGCCACTGACTTTTTTCAGTCCATGGTTAATGGTACTGATGGCTTGATGATGATGATAATGTAATCCCACTGCAAGTAGCTGCTCTGCTGGCAGCTTCCTCTTTCCACTCTTTTCTCCTTGCAGTCCAAGGGACTCTCAAGAGTCTTCTCCAATACCACACTTCAAAAGCATCAATTCTTCGGCTCTCAGTCTTCTTCACAGTCCAACTCTCACATCCATCATGACTACTGGAAAAACCATACCCTTGACTAGATGGACCTTAGTCGTCAATGTCTCTGCTTTTCAATATACTATATAGGTTGGTCATAACTTTTCACAGTATTTTATTGCTGTATAGGATATACTTTTTCCTTATCTCCTGAAATAAGTTGTCTTTCATACAAATCTAATTTGCTATAAACCAAATACAAATTAATCTTGTCAACTTCTTTCTATTGCTATTAAATGCTTACACAAGCCCTCCTGACACATGTAAACAAATTCTGCCTATTAGAGCAAGTCCAGTCAGCCCCCACCCAGAGCCATTTCTGACCCTCACCCTATGAATATGATAAGCAGTTTTATTTGTATCTTTATTTTTCGGTTAAGCTTTTATTCACCTCTCCTTACTCTTTCCCAAGTGTGTAAGTGTAACCTCAATGTCAAATATAACTGCAATTTTCTTAATCTTGGGTTATGTGTTCCCTTTTTTGAGTACTGGGTTCAGCCCAGTCATTATTTACTCTTTCACTGTAACTAGAAACAAAGTTGTTGGCCCTCTATCTGGAGATAGCCCCATGATATTATGCAATATAAGTTTAGAAAAAAAAATTGTTTTGAAATGATCTAAATGAGTGATAATAATTTAAACTACTGAATTAAAAGAGAAATTCCCAATTCCCACCAAGATTCTCTGTGACATGGGCTCAGCTCTTGAATACTGAGGTGGTATATCGATTCAGCCAGTAAAGAATCTGTCTGCAATACAGGAGACCAGTGTGATCCCTGGTTGAAAAAATCCCCTGGAGAAGGAAATGGTAACCCACTCCAGCATTCTTGCCTGGGAAGTCCCATGGACAGAGGAACCTGGTGGGGGCTCGCAAAGAGTCAAACATGACTGAAATAACTAACACTTACTATATCAGTTATATTGTCAAGTGTTACCCTTATTTCCTTGAAGAGATTTAATCCCCTAAAAAACTGTTTACTTGTCTTGTCCAAGTTTGGGACATGGAAGGCTCCTGAACACATCTATTACTACAGACACAAAAAATCCCTACATTTATGCTCAGAGCAATTCCCTCTGAAGAAAATTCAAAAACTGATGCCAAATTCAGTCTCTGTGCCCTGACACTGAATTAAATCTCTGAGACAGAGTTTTGAGTGAAGTAGAAAAGAATAGCTTTTTGCTTTGCTAGGCAAAGGGGGCCACTCTGGAGGGGGTAGTGAGGAGTTTTATAGAAATGATTCAATGACAGTGTGATCAGTTCATGGACATTATTCTGATTCACTGGTGGTGAGGTAAGTGTGAATCAGCATCATGAACCTTCTGTTTCCAACCGATCTGGGGTCTAAGTGTTGTGGACAGCATACGGTTAACTTCTCCCATCTGGTGGGGGTTTCAGTATCTGCAAAATTGCTCAAAGATATTGTTGTGTGTATCCCTTGAGGAGGAATATTTTCCTAAGGCTGCACTACTGTTCATTGACTGTTCTTCCTTGTCTCTACATCCCTTCTCTTCCCTGATTAGCAACTGTTTGATTCTGCCTGTTGGAACTCATGAACGTTTATGGAGGCTGAATGAAGCTTGTAATCAGAAAATGAGGGACCCAGAAATAATTTTGTGTCCAGGAGTTCCAGAGGATTCTCCTGGTTTTAAAACTAGTGTGAAATGAAACTATCTCCTGCCATATTAACCAACAAGAAATATCATAGCCATCAGTAATTTATGGCCTCCAAATGTGAATGAGGCTCCCCCCAAACTGAGATCCAGCAGATACTGCCATCCCCCACTCCCACCCATGCACGGTGATGGCTGAGGAATTAGAATGCAAGAAGCAAGCTGAATAAGGAAACAAGACTGGCCCCAGATAGCTAAGGTGCATATGAAAGGAATGATTTCAGTGGGCACAAAAGCTTGCATCCTCCCATAAATAGAATGCTAAATTCCTTAGCTTGATACCTGATCTTTGATATCCAGACTGCCTGCTCCCTTTGTTGCAAGCTTGTATACATCCTGACTTCCTCCCTGCCTCCTTGAAGCAGTTTTCTCAGAGCTATTGAGATGTTGTCTCCTGGTTTCTGAGTTCTAAACATTCCCACCAAATAAAAATTCTCTACTTTCATGTTGTGATTATATTTTTTAGTCAACAGGTTTGGCAACCAACATTAAGGGACACAGAGCAAACTTTTGTCCTCTGCCTGAACTCTNTTGTCTCCTGGTTTCTGAGTTCTAAACATTCCCACCAAATAAAAATTCTCTACTTTCATGTTGTGATTATATTTTTTAGTCAACAGGTTTGGCAACCAACATTAAGGGACACAGAGCAAACTTCTGTCCTCTGCCTGAACTCTATGAGACACTGGAGCCATGGCACCAGAAGACACCCATTGTGCCCATCTACTTCTTCAGGAGTTTGGAACGTGAGTGACTGAAAGTTGTTCAGCCGTGTCTGACTCTTTGTGACCCCATGGACTATACAGTCCATGGAATTCTCCAGGCCAGAATACTGGAGTGGATAGCCTTTCCCTCCTCTAGGGGATCTGTCAAACCCAGAAACTGAACCCAGGTCTCCTGCATTGTGGGACGGATTCTTTACCAGCTGAGCCAAGGGATGGATTTGAATAAGTCTGTCCTGGTCCTTGGATCTCCCATATTGGCTGAGATCCTGAATTTTTATTTGGTGGAGTTAACAGGTACCTGCCCCCTCTCAGTAAGGTACTGAGGCGGGGCCGGGGGTGGGGGGGGTGAGTGGTGGTGGTGGGAAGACACCAGGAAATACCCAGCCAGGATCTAAATACTGGGTGGGGCTCGGTTGGAAGATACTGAGAGAATTCCCATCCAGTTGAAAGACATTGGGAGGGGGAGAGAGTCAGTTAAGTCACTCAGGTCTGGGTTGAAACACTCAGATAAAAACCCATCTATGGAAAGGCACAGGTGAGGGCAGCCAGTTTTTACCAAGAAATACTCAGGGCTTGGTTGAAAGACACTGAGGAGGGAGATGGCTCCCTTGTAGAAAGACATAAGGAATGGAGATCATACTTGCAAGTATCTAATTAATTGTAGAAATTAAATCTCACCCTAATATTGAGAGGGTTATTTAATGCCTATGAAGTTAAAGATTAAAAGATGGCTTGGTAAAACCTTAAGTAAGGCCTTCTAGAGAAGCTCAGATTTCTCTGTGTCTTTGAGATATAAATATCCTATGTGATCTTCCAAGGTTGTTCTATTTGTGTGTTTGCTTATATTAGGCTCATAAGAGATCACTTTGAATTTTTAATTGGTGGCCAAATAATCTATCCTTTTAAAACTAGAGAAGACAAATTTTAAATCTCATTGTAAACAACTTTTTTGTTGGTACCTATAAAACAAAAGTCAAATTAACCTAAGAACTTTTTTGAAAGAGAAAAACTGGTTTAGGAAGCTTCACTAAGGCCTTCTCAATGGGCCTTGAAGATGCTAATAAGAACAATTATGAATATCAATAAAAAACTTGGAAACAAACAAACAAACCAAAAAAAAAAAAAAAAGAAGAAAGGTCTAGCTATGATTTCAACAGTAATTCTTTTTTTCTTTTACAGAAAAGGAGTCACTGCAATTGAATTTTTAAAAAGATTCTTTGCATGTTTATTTATAATGGGATAAATAAAACAGACATTTGTGTAATTAAAACAGGATTCTATATTAATACACAACCTAAAGTTGGCCTCCCTGGTGGCATACATTGTAAAGAATCTGCCTGCCAATGCAGGAGACATAGTTTCAATCCTTCGGTCAGAAAGATCCCCTAGAGAAGGGAATGCCAACCCACTTCAGTATTCTTGCCTGGAGAATTCCATAGACAAAGGAGTCCGGCAGGCTACAGTCCAAGGGGTCACAAAGAATCTGACATGACTGATGACTAACACTTTCAATTTCACCTAAAGTTAATGAGCCAAGAGGGACCCTCTACTGGCCCCCAACATTAAAACTTAAACAAGTCTATACTATTTACCCCAGTTTTAAGTTATATATTTTAGAAGCTAGAAAAATTTATACTGAGATATCTGACCAGTTATTTCGGGCCAAATAGGCTAAGGCCTGAATTCCTCGGTTCTAACCAACTCTGGGGATCCCAGAGCCTTTTATATAAAAGTAGGTAAAATAGAAAAGAAAAAGTCATCTAAACTCTCCTTTAAGATGAAAGTTTGTTGACTGTATCTTTTTGAAAGCTAAATTAAAGGTGTAAAAGTTGGTAGAATCTAGATCAGTTCAGTTCAGTCACTCAGTTATGTCCAACTCTTTGTGACCTCATGGACTGCAGCACACCAGTCTTCCCTGTCCATCACCAAATCCCAGAGCTTGCTCAAACTCATGTCCATTGAGTTGGTGATGCCATCCAACCATCTCATGTTCTGTCATCCCCTTCTCCTTCTGCCTTCCATCTTGGCAAGAATCAGGGTCTCTTCCAATGAACCAGTTCTTCATATCGGGTGGCCAAAGTATTGGAGTTTCAGCTTCAGCATCAGTCCTTCCAATGAATATTCAGGACTGATTTCCTTTAGGATTGATTGGTTTGATCTCCTTGCAGTTCAAGGGACTCTTGAGAGTCTTCTCCAACACCACAGTTCAAAAGCATCAATTCTTCAGCACTCGGTTTTCTTTATGGTCCAACTCTCACATCCATACATAACTACTGGAAAAACCATACCTTTGACAAGGAGGACCTTTGTTCGTAAAGTAGTCTCTGTTTTTTAATATGTTGTCTAGGTTGGTCATACCTTTTCTTCTAAGGAGCAAGCATCTTTTAATTTAATGGCTGCAGTCACCATCTGCAGTGATTTTAAAGTCCAAGAAAATAAAGTCTCTCACTGTTTCCATTGTTTCCCCATGTATTTGCCATGAAGTAATGGGACAGGATGCCATGATCTTAGTTTTTTTAATGTTGAGTTTTAAGGCAGCTTTTTCACTCTCCTCTTTCACTTCCATTAAGAGGCTCTTTAGTTCTTTGATTTCTGCCATAACGGTGGTGTCATTTGCATATCTGAGATTATTGATGTATCTCCCAGCAGTCTTGATTCCAGCTTGTGCTTAATCCAGCCTGGCATTTGGTATTTTGTACTCCGCATATATGGCAAACCACTTCAGTATTCTTGCCTTGAGAGCCCCATGAACACTGTGAAAAGGCAAAATGATAGGATACTGAAAGAGGTACTCTTCAGGTCAGTAGAATGCTACTAGAGATCAATGGAGAAATAACTCCAGAAAGAAAGAAGGGATGGAGCCAAAGCAAAAATAATACCCAGTTGTGGATGTGACTGGTTATGACAGAAGCAAGGTCTGATGCTGTAAAGAACAATATTGCATAGTGAGAGGGTAGCAGGCAGGAAGGCCAGGGGTCTCCAAATGGAAGAAATAGCCTGCAAGTGTCAGACGTTTTATCTCTCTTAAGTGGCAGGAGGAAACAAACTAGCGATATCTTTTTCTTTCTCTATACAAATTTAAAAGGTTTCTCTTAAAATTCTGTGTTGTCATAATGACACCTGGTTTCACCTGAAGTTAACCGATGCCTTTTTCTTATGGAAATGTTTATCTTAAGCTATGCTAATGTACTATGCATTTACCCCAAACTCTGTCTTCAAGTCGGTTCTTCAAGTAGGGCTCAGAACCTACTTGATAAACCAGTATGTTATACTCCAATATTGTTCCTCTAATCTGTGTAAATGAAACTATTTGTGTGGTGATCTGCCCTTCTTCAAGATTCAAGTTAATCATTTTATGGCCCAAGATAAACCATTTGGAGCCAAGGTTATCCCAAAATACATCTTATGGGTGAGGGCCTGGTGCCATTGTAAGTTTTGAGACATTCCTTTCTTTCATTAATAGACTGCTGGTGACTATATAACATCCATCTACCAGGGGGGGTACTCTTTCTGCTCCCTTCTGATGCCTATGTCAGAAGCTTTCTCTATCTCCTTTATACTTTAATAAAACATTGTTACACAAAAGCTCTGAGAGATCAAGCCTCGTCTCTGGCCCCAGATGTAATTCTTCTCCTCTGGGGGCCAAGAATCCCGGCATTGTAATTCAACAACCTTTCATCTTGTGGGCTCGTCCAGGATCCTTCAGGACAAGGTAAGAATGCTTGGAGCTCTAGTTCTTTATTCTCTTAGCAAACACATTTTCTGCTGTGCTTTACTAACTCTGCACTGTGCTTGTGTGAATGAATGCCATGCCCTGTGTGAAGCAAGTGAGGAGCCCTGCTCTGTGGTTCCACGGTGATCTCATACAGCTTATGGCAGAAACCTGTCGGGGGTTTTGTTATGCCTGAAGTCTAAGTCCCCAAAACTGAGAGAATAAGATGTCCACAGCAATGTAAAAGCACAAAGGGGTTTATTGCCAGCTCGAGCTAGGGCTCCCGTTTCATCCAGCACAGTGGAGTCTTGACAAGAGCCCCGGACTTTGAATCACATCTACTTTTATACCGATGGTTCTTTGTTCTCATACCAGCATAGCTGATTGGTCCAACCGTACATGCATGCGGGACTTTTAAACCTCGCATCCCTATCCTGCATCTCTATCCGAATGCTCGGCTCTGGTGGGGCAGGGAGCTACAGGGATTCCTTTCTGATTGGTCGAGCTACACTGCCTGTTAGAGTTCCTAGTGTCTCAGCTTCCCTATAGACTGAAACTTAGGCTATAACTTTCCCGTTAGAGCCTGTCTGGGCTCCCATTTGGTCCTAACATTCCCCCCTGTCTCTTGATCATATAGAGGAATCTTTCTCTTCATTTTGGGGCAAGGCCTGATACTGTTGCTTGAACATGAATAGCTGGACTGTATTGATATAGATACGCGGTTTAATAAAGGTTACTCACTTATTTAGCACATATGGGTCACAGGTGAATATTAATAATAGCACTATGAGAAGGCCCACCAGGGTGGAAATTAACATGGTCAACCACGTAGGCTGTTGGAACCAGGACTTAAACCATCCCTGTTGGGCCTCTCGCTCCCTTTTTTTTTCATTGGGCTAGCCCCTCCCTCATTCTGGCCATAGATTTTATTAACCCGGTGTGGTCTGCGTAAAAATAACATTTTTCTCCCATAACTGCACAGATTTCCCTTTGTTGTACATAACTTTTTCAGAGTGGTATAAGATTTTGGGCATTACAGCCACCCATACACAAAACTCTCTACTCGGATCAAAAACTGATGCATGTAAACACAGAGTCAGCCCAGTATGTAAACAGTCCCACCATCCTCTTACCTCAGGTAGAATCTATTTTGTTTTATCTAATCCTGTGAGATTGGCCTTTCGGGCGCCCAAGGGAGTTGTTTTTTTGTTTTTTGTTTTTGTTTTTGTTTTGACCTGATTGGGGCCCACCCTCTGGGCCTGGATGGGTTCTATTGACTGGCTAATAACTAGAATTCCTCCAGGGTATGGACTGGCCCGCCTGACATAAAACTGGAATTCCCAAGCCAGCCTGGGATCCCAAGACCTCTCCCGCTGAGCTGGCTTCTGATGGAACTGTTACTCTCACCTGGTCAGTCTTGTGGCTGGGTGTGTTTCTGACTCTCACGACGGGTGGGGGATAGACAAACAAGAAATTGACCAAGTCCTGGTTTTCTACCCTTCATTTTCCTCCCCGTCATTGGAGGTCACACAGCTCCAGGCCCAACAGACATAATGTTGTAGACTTCCTCAAGTTCCCCAATTATTTTTTAAGTGTCTGGGGCATGCCCAGAATCCACATCTCTTTAAGAATGGTCCCTCTCCACTGCTGTCGATCATTATTGGGGGGGTGAATTCCAATGGTCGAGTTGAGTGCCTCCCGAGTCGGTCCGTTCCGAAGCTTTCAGGTGATTTTGACAGGCTGATGTGGATTAGCGCTGGCTATCCCCAGTCGAGAAAGACGGCCACCAACAGGAGGATCAAGGTGATTTGTCCGGGACCTACTGACGGATGAGCTTCACTTTTAAAGAATTGGAGAGATGCGGTGTCACCTTCCATTCTCTTTGGGCCATCTCTTGTTCTTCTGGAGTGGCACGGTGCACGTGGTTACAGTGCACCCAGGGTCCAATGCTGTCGACCTTCAAGACAGTAGGGGTGGTAAGAAGAACAACATAAGGGCTCTTCCATTTGGGTTCTAATGTTTTGGACTGATGCCGTTTGACCCAAACCCAATCCCCCGGGCCAATGTTGTGTGAAGGGATCGTTCCCTTGTCCTGGCCCTCATGGATTTCTTTGACCAAAGTCCAAANTCAAATTAAGGGACACTTCATATACATAAGTCGTCTATGTTTTTCACGCCCTTGACATTTCTGAGAGACAGACTGAAGAGCTGCTCCTGACTGAAGGAGACTAGAGACTTGACAACTAAATGGAATGTGTTATTCTGGACTGAATCCTGGACCAATTCACCCCTGCTCCTCTCCCCGGCCATTACTGGAACAACCAGTGAAATGTGGAAAATATTAGATATTGAATTAATGCTAATTTTCTGATTTTGATAATTATGCTGTGGTTATATAAGAAAATATCCTTATTCTTAGAGAATACACATTTAAGTCACTTGGGATAAAAGGAATCACCTGTAAGTAATATTCAAGTGATCAGAAATAAAGCATTTATTCTATACTTATGATAAATAGATAACGCGAAACCTTTTCTTTAGAGTAGTATGACAACTAATTAATACAGAAATAATGTAGGTAGAAAAATCACAATTTTGTAAACATCACAGTAAAAATTTATTCAGACAAGAATCTCAAAAGATGTTAAACCTAGGAGGAGAAGGTTTGACAAGGAATAAAACATCGATCAACCTGGTCTCAAAGTTTCTCCTCACAAATTATCTACTAATTGCAAAAGTTAAAACAGGAACTAAGGATACAGTGGAGAAACCGGACAACATCTTACTCAAGTGATAAAATTAACATCACCAATAAGAGGCGAGGGGACTTTCTAAGAGCCGGGATATGACACTGAGAGGACACATCATTCACAGTGTTTCAGCCCATACTGCATAATCCAAATCTAACCGTAAGGGACAATCAGAAAAACCCAAACTGAAGGACAGTCTATACTTTAACTGTCCTGTAGTCTCCAAACAAATACTATAAAAGACAAAGAANCACTGAGAGGACACATCATTCACAGTGTTTCAGCCCATACTGCATAATCCAAATCTAACCGTAAGGGACAATCAGAAAAACCCAAACTGAAGGACAGTCTATACTTTAACTGTCCTGTAGTCTCCAAACAAATACTATAAAAGACAAAGAAAGGCTGAAGAACTGGTCCAGATTAGAGTCATGGTAATCTAACGTATGATCCTGGGTTAGATCCTGTAGCTGTAAAATAATTTACCAATGGGACAACAAATAGAACTGGGACAAGGACTATAGAGTCAATGAAAATACTAACACTGAGTTCCTGAATTTGATAACTATACTTTCCATACTTGTTCATATAAAGTACACATGTAGTATTAAAGGGTATGATGTCTGCAATGTATTCATCATGTGGTCAAAAAATTGTGTAAGGAGACAAAAATGGTAAAGGAAATAGAAACATTAACAATCTGAAGTGCAGAACAATGTATATATTTCTTCTGCTTGAAACTCTCAAAAAATAAATATGTATCTATGCATGTAAATACATATTTCTAGGATACTAAAATTATTAGTACTCTCCTGCTTCCCCAGATAAAGGAATTAGAAGCTAAAAAGTACTAAGTAGTTGGCATGAGGCTGTAAAGGGTTGTCTCTTTTCTCAACCCTTAGTTCTACTCCACAGAGAAAAACCATATCAGATGTTTTCTATTTGTATACATAAACTTCTGCACAAATACATAAATCTTGCATTATTTTGATGGCTGCATATTTTAATGAGTGAAAGTACTTAAGAAGTGTTCTGTTGCTATTTGTTTCTGACGTACATACATTAAAAACAATCGGAGATTTTTAAAAAAATGTTATTTAACTTGATAAAGGCTAGAGATGATCTTAATCCTGTCATCTTAATGTTATATTTTCTGTTTTTTAACTTCTTTTAAAAAATATTTTATGTTTATATTTTGGGACTTTCTTTCTCTTTTAATAACTTCTATTCAACTTAGGGCAGTCACATTGTTATTTCAACAATATGAAGGTTTATAACACTTATACTACTCTGAGATATAACACTGACAAATATCTTCACAGAACAACCTGAGTCTGGCCATTGGATCATTTACAGTATAAGGCTAGTCGGGCATGAATAGGAAATATGAGTTGTGGAAATCCACATCCCAGTTGATACCTGAAAAATGTACTTTCCCAAAGTTGACCAATGCAGCTTTTAATGGATCTGGATCACTCTCTTAACCAGGTCCTATTATGTGTCCCTTGTGTTGATTTTCATTTAAAATCCCAAATTAAAGTAGGAGAAGATACTTTTTGTCCTCAGAGCTATTGTTATTATATTGTGCATTATCGCTGTGATCATTCTGGGTAAGAATAAGAACGTATCCTAGGGGGAAAAAACCTTATAGATAAAATTAAACAGTTAAAACTTTAAATACTTTCCACAGGAATTTTAAAACAAATAAAAATGTGGTATCTATATCATGTGTGTCATCACTGTATCTAGTCTACCATTATAAAGTGATACATATTTATACTGCACTTGGCAATGGGGAATACTTTTTTTGGCCTCCCACACTTAGCTTGTTTCAAAAGCAGAAGTCCTGTACCTCTAAAGGCAGCAAAAGAAAAGGCTTTGTCTGAAACCTGAAAGGGAACAGACAGCCCAGAAATAAACCCACACACCTATGGTCAATTGATCTTCAACAAAGGAGGCAAAAATATACAATGGAAAAAAGACAATCTCTTCAGCAAGTAGTGTTAAGGGAAAGTTGGACAGCTGCATGTGAATCAATGAAGTTAGAACACATAGAACACAGCCTCTCACCATACAAGAAAATAAACTCAGAATGTCTTAAACATGTAAGTATAAGATGTGATACTGATACCGTAAAACTCCTAAAAGAGAAGGCAGGCAAAACATTCTCTGAAATAAAACTGTACCAACGTTTCTGAGGTCAGTCTACCAAAGCAATAGAAACAAAAGCAAAACTAAGCCAATCGGACCTAATCAAACTTACAAGCTTTTGTATAACGAAGGAATCATATACAAAATGAAAAGAGCCACCTACGGACTGGGAGAAGATATTTACAGATGAGGTGACTGACAAGTGCTTAATTTCCAAAACACACGAACAGTTCATATAATTCAACACAAAACCCAAACAACCCAATTAAAAAACGGGCAGAAGACCTAGACACTTCTCCAAAGAAGACATACAGATGGCCAACAGGCAATGAGAATATGCTCAACACCACCAATTACTGGAGAAAAGCAAATCAAAACTACAGTGAAGTACCACCTCACACCAGTCAGAAAGGCTATCATTAAAAAATCTACCAACAACAAACGCTGGAGAGGGTGTGGAGAGAAGGGAACCCGCCTACACTGTTTGTAGGAATATGAGTTGGTACAGTCACTATGGAAAACAGTATGAAGGTTCCTCAAAAAACTAAAAATTGAACTAACATATGATCCAGCAATCCAACTACTGGGCATATACTCAGACAAAACTATAATTCAAAAGACTGACACATACAGTGGAATATTACTCAGCCACTAAAAGAATGAAATAATGTCCCAATTAACATGGCAGCCTTAGAGGTCACTGTACTAAGTGAGGTCAGAAAGATACCATATAATTTCACTTAAAGGCAGAATCTAAAATATGACACAAACGAACCTATCCAAGAAACAGACTCACAAAGAGAACAACCTTGTGACTGCGAAGGGGCTGTGCGGTGGGGAGACGGATTGGGAGTTCGGGGTTAGCAGATGCACAGAATGGATGAACAACAGGGTCTCACTGCATAGTACAGGGAACTGTACTCAATATCTTGTGATATACTATAATGGCAAAGAATTTAAAAAACAATGTATATATACGTATAACTGAATCATTCTGTTGTACACAGCAGAAATTAACACAACATTGTAAATCAACTACCCTATAGTTAAAAAAAAAAGAAATCTCAAGGCAGTCTTTTAGCAGTCTATATTGTATATATATATTTAAAAAAGAGTCCAAATGTTTGCTTTGTGTATTTATTTTTGGTGGGGGAGGGAAAAGAAGAGGAGGTTAAAAAAATGTTTGGTGTCTGCTTCAAAGCACTTTCCCAAAGAATGGTGATTCATTCACTATACATCATTATGAATGCACAATGTTCTTCTGGCTTTCATGATGGTCTGAATTCAAGGTGATATGTGTTTTTCTGAAATCCAGTGTATTTTTTTGGACATATGTGGGTTGCTCCTTGAGTTCCTGTTCTCATATGAAAGGTATTGACACTTTGGCTTCATAAATGAATAAAAAATAGCATAAAAACAACTTTTGTTTAATTTGGGTCTGGGCTAATTTATTTAAGGAACTATTTAACAATAATGGGCTCAGATATTTGAATGCCCTATGATGCTGTGATTAATTAAGGAACTGCTGATCCTAAAACTACACAACCAAAAGGGAATGAGGGAAAGATTACAAGTTTGAATGCCAAATTCAAAGCCATATATCAATAACTTCCTTCTTACTTTTGCAATATCTATAATGTAGAGAGAAAAAGAATAAAAATTATATGAGTAATGATAAATTAAAAAGTGCATACAGAACAAGGAAAATATTTTTGTTAAGATTTGTTACTTACTCCAGTTAAATAAGATGTTTGTAAAGAAAAGCTTAAGGCAGAAAACTAGTTACATTGCTGCTGAACTTCTTGACAGCAAAAGAAAGAATACCAGTCTACTTCCCTGGTTTATTTGTCTTAAGACATGTTATCTCGTAACTTGAACATCTAGGTTATGCCTTGAAAATTCAAAGCAAAAAGTAAAATCATACAGAAAACCCGAAACTTCAATACATCTAAACAGACGTTTGCTTGTAGTTTTTGGTATCCAAAACCTTTTTTCCACACATAGCACAGATGCCTAAAACAAACAAACAGAAAACTCATGTAAGCAATCAAGTGTTAACAATAACTAATTATACCAATTAAAAATGATTTGGTTTATTTAAGTCACTGCTGAAGGAAAAAAAAAAAAAACAAACCAGCATCAGAATACTTTTAACTATGACAAGTTCTGTATACTTTGCCTTAGAAAAAAGAGCATTTATCTGACAAATAAGGTTTATGAAGGGCTACTCTTATACTGTGTTATCCAAATCAGTATCAAAAGAAGTACATTTGATATGAATATAAACGTGGTATTAAGAGAAACTCACCCTTTTTGTAGGCACAGCCCTGGCAATAATGAGAACCCGGTTGGTGTACAGAACTTTTACAAATTCTGCAAGTGGAGAACTTATTCTTTCCATACGGATCAAACCTAGAGATTTTTTTTAAAGAAAGAAAAATGTACAGTACAATAGAAATACTCTTAAATAACCTCACTTAAGCAACAAATGTGACTAATCTATGCTTTCTGGTCCCTCTATAAAACTCTACAATTGATAGGCAAAGCACTCTTCTAACTGGCTACTCTCTTAACATACCTGCACGTTTCTGCCCCTTGCATGTAAGCTGTATGCTTATAAAGAGTCATCTGTACTTAATCCCAAACCTGTTTATAAGAGTTGTATTTGTCAATCTATTCAAGTGATACAATTAAATATTATGGAAACTCATGAAATGAAGAGTACAAAAAAAGTAACTGATTCTACTAAAAACTAAGTGAATACTTTAGGACAACCAGAAAAGAGTGAATCATGAAAACTGCTACAGCATTAGTCATGGGTAAGAAAACTCAGAAATTGAGAAAAAATTCTAAATGGAAGGACTTGGCACTTGAAAAGTGTCAGTTCTTGAGCTACTTTAAAGATGCTGAAAATATACATTCTGGTTATGGTTTATATAAGGCAAATGATAAAGTAGACTCATATTCAAAAAGTCTTGTCTCAATGTAAAATGATTGATGAAATATATGTACAGTTATGTGCTTTGACTTAAAATAAGGTATGTGTATCTCTTCATGACTGCCTAGTTTAGCTGATATTTTCAATTAACTGATGTAAACTTCTTTGGATAAAAAGTTTCTATTAAATGAAAATGTCACCTTACTGTAACTGGCATGCAAAATAATTTTAGAGGAAATACTTCCCATCAAATTGGCAGTAACTTTTTATAACTGAACTCATATACTGAACACCAATACTGTCCAGACCTGGTTTCTTCTCTTGGGTACAATACAATAGCTCATTTTCAAAGGTTAATTTTTCTAAATCCAAAAGAATGTCACTTTACTTACCACAAGGGAAGTTAAGAGTGAACCTGATTCTTCCTTTGAATAACAAGCTCAATTTGTTTGGACATACAAGTCTAGAGATTACTTTTTCTTAGAACTATATATTTTTCTAAAATGTACATTTTAATATCTCAGAAATCTTATGTACACTTCCCAAAGTGAGACATTTAAAATACCCAAAAGTAATAGCTGCTTATTAATGATACTGAAGTAAGTTTGGCAGCATAAACAAACTAGGACCTAAAACTGTATGCTCTGTTAAAGAACAACTTGGTCAATAATAACTGAATGATCTCAGAAGACATCAACAGGTCAGTCAACGATATCCAATGAGACAATGCACTGAAGTTTAAGTCTATTATGGTAATTTATACTCATTATGTAATAAACACCTTTATGTGTAAGGCATTTTATGTATTAGAAGCTTTATTATTAAAAGCCAAAGATGAACTTGACAAAGCTTCTGTCCTCATCCAGTTGACATTTGTGAGAGGAGAACAGACAGTAAATAAGGAGACAACCACACTTTTAAGATAGTAATACCTGTTGTAGAGAAAATTCAAAGAGGATACTGTGGTGGACAGGAGGGGAAAAAATGAAGACATTAGTTTAGATGCTGGTTAGGGAAATAGATGGGCAAACAGTGGAAAGTGTCAGACTTTATTTTGGGGGGNGGGGATGACAGAGGATGAGATGGCTGGATGGCATCTCTGACTCCATGGACCTGAGTTTGAATGAACTCCAGGAGCTGATGATGGACAGGGAGGCCTGGCATGCTGCAATTCATGGAGTTGCAGAGTTGGACACGACTGAGCGACTGAACTGAACTGAACTAGGGACTGTCTCTGAAGAAATGACATTTCAGTTGCGACTCAAGTAACCAGGAGCCAGGTATGTGAGCTCTCAGCGATGAGTTCCAGGAAGAGGGCACAGTAAGCAAAACCTCTTCCAATGAGAGTGGGCTTGGCAAATCTGATTCAAGAGTTGGCTCCATGGGAAGTCTCAGAAGTAGGAGGGGCCAAATGATAAAGGACCCCACGAGACATGGCACAGGGCCTGGATTTTACTCAATGTAAAAAGAAACCCAAGCAAAGGAGTTACATATCCTTTAAGGAACCATGCTGATTGTTATGAGAATGAAGTATAGGGAATCAGAGATGAAACCGGGAGACAGAAGTTATTACAGTATTCAATAAGAAATAATAATGATCGTTTATAAGAGGGTACTAGCAGCGAGATGAACAGAAGGTGGATTCAGGTTACTTTTTGGTAGTAGAGCCATAGAACTCGCTCATGGATATGGGAAGTGAATGAAATGAAGAAATCAGTGAGGAATTTTGGTTTGTACAAGTAGTTTGAACCCCAGAGCCATGATGAGAAGACTATGATTGGACTGAAGGAAAAAGAAGATGCCTCTCAAACATCAAATTAGAAAAGTCAAGGAGGCATCTGGATATATGGCTGGAGTTCCGAAAAGTCATGATGAGATATACATGTGGAAGTCATTAACATACAGTTTGAATTCAAAGGTGCTGGACTAAAGTCACTTGAAGAGAGAAAGCAAATTTATAAATGGGAAAAAAAAANAAGGAGGCATCTGGATATATGGCTGGAGTTCCGAAAAGTCATGATGAGATATACATGTGGAAGTCATTAACATACAGTTTGAATTCAAAGGTGCTGGACTAAAGTCACTTGAAGAGAGAAAGCAAATTTATAAATGGGAAAAAAAAAATGTCTAGGATTGAGTCTAGAAGCACTGGATTGAGAAGGAACAGTTAGTGAGTTAAGAGGAAAGGAGAATGTGGTATCTCAAAGCCAAGAGAATAAATGGTTGCAAAAAAAGGAGTCAGAGAGACAGCACGCTGTTAAAGGTTAAGAAAGGTAATAACTGAGAAGCAGCCAACAGTCTCAAAGACCATGTGTGATCTTGACAAGAGTAGGTTTATAAGTGTGGTAGAGATGGAGGCCTGACTACAGTGGCTGAAGGAGTGAACAGAACTTAAGGACACTGGGAAAGTACTCTCTAGATACAGCTTTTGAAAACTTCTGCTATAAAAGGAAGCAAGAAAATGGATGGCAGCTGGAAGAATTTATGGGGCTTTAAAAACTGAACATAGTAGAGCATGGTGTCAAAAATTGTTTTTATGGTGGGAGACATTTTTATTCCCATTCCTCAGTAAAAAAGCAATGTTCAGGAAAGTTAAGGAACTGTTTTGACTTGCTTAAGGTTATAGAACTAGGCAGTAACAAAGTCTACATTCAAATTTATGTTTGACTTTAGAGCTCATCATCTGTCCACATTTGTCTGCTGCCTGTGATTCACAGAAAAACTAAGAACTAGTAAAAATAAGTACTATTTTCTGGTCAAATTATAAAAATAATATATAATATCTTCATATATTGATACAGTGAAAAGAACAGGATGAAACCAATAGGATGTAACGGATAGCTTGGTTATACACCCTGGGAAGTACCTAAGTCTATGCTTTATTACAAAAGAATGAGGCAAAACAAATTCATTCCCATACACTTAATAGTAAAAAGAGTAGAAATTTATGATTGCTTTACAGATGCTCTTTTACCTACCTTGCTTTTTTTGAGGTCAAAGCCTTATTTTCGTTCAGCTTTCTTCCACCACTTTCTGCACAGAAATATACACACACTTTAGTGGGTTATTTCTACACATTTCACATAATAACATAACCATGCAACATTTAACAATTAAAAGTTCATTTTTTGACTTCTAACCAATCAGTTCAGTTGCTCAATCGTGTCCAACTCCTTGTGACCCCATGGACTGCAGCATGCCAGGCCTCCTTGTCCATCACCAACTCCCAGAGCCTACTCAAACTCATGTCCATCAAGTTGGTGATGCCATCCCATCTTCTCATCCTCCTTCTCATCATCCCCTTCTCCTCCTGCCTTCGATCTTTCCCAGCAGCAGGGTCTTTGCAAATGACTCAGTTCTTTGCATCAGGTGGCCAAAGTAATGGAGTTTCAGCTTCAGCATCAGTCCTTCCAATGAATATNGATCATTCTGTCATTTTTGAGATTGCATCCAAGTACTGCACTTTGGACTCTTTTGTTGACCATGATGGCTACTCCATTTCTTCTGAGGGATTCCTGCCCACAGTAGTAGATATAATGGTCATCTGAGTTAAATTCACCCATTCCAGTCCATTTTAGTTCGCTGATTCCTAGAATATCAACATTCACTCTTGCCTTCTCCTGTTTGACTACTTTCAATTTGCCTTGATTTATGGACCTAACATTCCAGGTTTCTATGCAATATTGCTCTTTACACCACTGGGCCTTCCTTCTATCACCAGTCACATCCACAACTGAGTATTGTTTTGCTTTGGCTCCCTCCCTTCATTCTTTCTGGAGTTATTTCTCTACTGATCTCCAGTAGCATATTGGACACCTACCAACCTGGGGAGTTCCTCTTTCAGTATCCTATCATTTTGCCTTTTCATACTGTTCATGGGGTTCTCAAGGCAAGAATAGTGAAGTGGTTTGCCATTCCCTTCTCCAGTGGACCACATTCTGTCAGTCCTCTCCACCATGACCCAACCGTCTTAGGTGGCCCCACACAGCATGGCTTAATTTCATAGAGTTAGACAAGGCTCTGGTCCGTGTGATCAGATTGGCTAGTTTTCTGTGATTATGGTTTTATTATGTCTGCCCTCTGATGCATCTCACAACACCTACCGTCTTATTTAGGTTTCTCTTACATTAGACGTGGAGTAAAATATGATTCTGGACGTGGCTGCACATGCACTGGAGGGCGGAGAGGAGCTACCTCACTTTCAAGTTCAGTAGGGGTGGCTGTGAGGAGATACCCCTTGTCCAAGGTAAGGAGCAGCGGCTGCGCTTTGCTGGAGCAGCCGTGAAGAGATACCCCACGTCCAAGGTAAGATTGTTCGCAGTAATGTTTCCTAAATCCCATTTGACTTCACACTCCAGAATATCTGGTTCTAGATGAATTCTTCACATGAATTATTCCTTTGATATTGCCAATTTTCTTGAAGAGATCTTTAGTCTTTCCAATTGTAGGCTGAGGGTGGTTGCTCTGACCAATGTGTTCTCTTGAAAAAACTCTGTTACCTTTTGCCATGCCTCATTTTGTAAGCCAAGACCAAACTTGACTATTACCCNGCTTTTGAACTGTGGTGTTGAAGACTCTTGAGAATCCCTTGGACTGCAAGGAGATCCAACCAGTTCATCCTAAAGGAAATCAGTCCTGAATATCCATTGGAAGGACTGATGTTGAAGCTGAAACTCTAATACTTTGGCCATCTGATGCGAACAACTGACTCACTGGAAAAGACCCTGATGCTGGGAAAGTTTGAAGGCAGGAGTCAACAGAGGACGAGATGGTTGGACACTATCACCGACTCAATGGACATGAGTTTGAGTAATCTACGGGAGTTGGTGGTGGACAGGGAAGCCTAGCATGTTGTAGTCCATGGGGTCACAAAGAGTCAGACACGACTGGGCAACTGAAATGAACAATCTGATATCTAATTAAGAGAAAGGATAGTAGAAACCTACCAATGATGAAAACTCATGATGCCTGCAGAGAATTTAACATGGATCATGAAAGAAAGAGGTGGCTTAAAAAACTATTAAAATCTGAGAGAACAGGCAATTTATTAAAGCAGTTTGCTAAAACTTAATCCAAGGAGTCTTAAGGGCTGGAATTTTCATTAAAAATACAAGTATCAAAGTCAGACTAACGCTACAAGGAAGTGTGTCAGAGACATGTTCTGGTTCCACACCATGGAAACTCTGTATAGTGACCACACTTGTCCCAGTACTTGGAACAGGCCTTCTGGAAAGAAACACAAACCAGTAACAGGGACTTGTGAAGCATGTGGGAGATAAGAGAAGTGGTAATGGTGGTGATAACTTCTTCGAGAATGTATATGCACTAGATGTGCCTAGTCAGTATACACATTTATTCATAATGTGTAAAAGGCTCATCAAACCTATGTTGCACTCATGCTGATTTATTTAGGGATGAATGGCACCATTAAAAGAAAAGAAGCATCATGAAATATAAGTTAGTCATGGAGAAACAATCAGGAGAGTTGGAGGAATGGGTTGTAGCTTTCAAAAATAAAGGAAGAAATAAGACAAGAACAAATGGTTACATATCTCTGAAAATAAGATTTAGCTTTTAGATAATGGCTTAGAATTCAAGCTCCTGAGTAGGGATAGAGTGTACCTTTTAAGAATCAGAAAGATAATGTTTGCTCAGGGGCAAGTTAACCTGACCAAGTGAATTGTGACCTGAAGACAAAGGTGAGAGTACATCCAGATATAGCCAAAGCTGGGAGAGAAAAAAGTTACTGCTTCATGTTCTTCATGAGGAAAATAATTAAGGGAGCTGGAAAGATTATTTCTTATTGCAGAAGTCTATATACTAATTCATGAAGCATGAGCAACCCATGAAGTAAAACTCAGTTAAAAAAAGAGAGGTCTCATAGCTTTATGGAATGACTGTAGTTGAAATAATCCAGGTCCAGGTTCTAGTCTTGATTTATTAATAAGCTAGAAGGGGGATCTCGGGCAAACCAGGTCTCCCTTCTGAAACAGAGATAACATTACCTTCTTGCAGAGTTGTAAAGGTTAATATGGATGCCCTTAAATGACCTCTACCTGACAGATTCCTTCCATTGCCTCTGCAGAAAAGAATAACTAATACCAATGACACAAAATGTTTGCAGCTAGATGTCTGTTTTCTAGTACAACCACACCTTTCTGCTCCTATTATTTAGAGCTGTATATTTACAAGGAGTCAGAGAAATTTACTCCCAAGTCTGTTTATACTAACAATCGTAATTGTACTACAGTTATGTAGTTTGATTAAACATTATGTCAATCAGTAGAATGAGTACAAGAACAGAAGTTTCTATAAAAAATTAAATTGAAATAAATGACCCAATAAAGATGAAGTACTAAACAATTGTTATCAAAACCAGTTTAGGCAGGATAACCATGAAGTTTTGCTTAAAAGTCACAAAAACCTATAATTTGCACTCCTATCGCTTTGAAGATTTCTTTGGGTTCTTCTTCCAATTTACATCATCAGAAACTGGAAATCCCTTAAACCCACACATTTATGGTCAATTAATCTTGACAAAAGAGGCAAGGATATACAATGGAGAAAAAGCCAATCTCTTCATTAAGTGGTGCTGAGAAAACTGGAGGGCTACATTCAAAAAAAATGAAACTAGAACATTTTTTAACACCATATACAAACTAAATTCAAAATGGATTAAAGATCTAAATGTAAGACTGGAAAACCATAAAATTCATATGGTAGCAATATATTTTTGTATCTGTCTCCTGAAGCAAAGGAAATAAAAGCAAAAATAAATAAGTAGGACCCAATTAAACTTAAAAGCTTTTGCTCAGCCAAGGAAACTCAATAAAACTGAATGATAACCTACTGAACGGGAGAAAATATTTGCAAATGATATGACTGATAAGGTATGTTAATATTCAACATATATAAACAGTTCACATAATTCAATATAAAAAATAAATAAATAATCTAATAATGAGCTGAACTGAATAAACATTTTCCCAAAGAGAACATACAAAGGCCAATAGGCACCTGAAAAGATGCTCCATATTACTAATCATCAGGGAAATGCAAATCAAAACCACAATGAGATATCACCTTACTCCTATCAGAATGGCTACCATCAAAAAGGACAGAAGTAACAAACATTGGCAGTGCTGTAGAAAAAAAGGAACTTTGGTACACTGGTTGGTGGGAATGTAAACTGGAGTAGCCACCATGGAAAACAGTATGAAGGGTTCTCAAAAAACTAAAACTATCGCATGACTCAGCAATTCCACTCCTGGTCATGTACCAACAAATAAAACCCAGAAACACTAATTCAATACATGTACTCCAACATTCATGGCAGGATTATTTACAGTTGCCAAGATATGGAAGCAATCTAAGTGTTATTAATGGATGAATGGATAAAGACAATGTGCTATATACAGTGAGTCCCCTACACATTCACCTCCAAGTTGCAAACTTTAAAAGATGCATATGTGCATTCCATCAATGTCAGGCATGAGTGAAACTCCAGCTTGCCTGCCATCTCCTATCACTGATGCTCCTTCAGCTCGAACATCTTCCATTTACCCTCTTTCCTCCAGTAACACTTCTTGCCTGTTCACTTAATGGCAGCCCCTATATGCCAGCTATTGTACTGTACTACTAAACTTTTCAAGTTACTGTAAAAGTTTTTTTTTAATGTATTACTGTGTGAGAAATATTGTAAACCTATTACAGTACAGTACTATATAGTCAATTGTGTTAGTGGGGTACTTGGGCTAACTTTGTTGGACTTACAAACTAAATGCAGGACATACTGTGCACGCACACACACACACACGGAATACTAAACAGCCATAAAAAATGAATGAAATTTTGTTATTTGTAGCAAAATGAATGGATTTGGAGAGAATTATACTAACTGAAATAAGTTAGACAGAAAAAGACAAACACTGTATGGCATCACTTACATGGGGAATCTAAAAAATAAAACAAATGAGTGAATATAACCAAAAGAAGCAGAATCAAGATACAGAGAACAAATTAAAGGTTACCAGGAAGGAAAGGGAAAGGGGAGAGGCAATATAGGAGTACAGGATTAAGAGGTCCAAACTATTGTGTATAAAAAAAATAAATTATGCTATACAGCTGTCAAAATTACAAATCTCACAATGATAAAGGTCTGATGTATTTGCATATTTGCATATTTTTAAATATGCACATATACTGCAGATGGTGATTGCAGCCATGAAATTAAAAGACACTTACTCCTTGGAAGAAGGTATGACCAACCTAGATAGCATATTGAAAAGCAGACATGACTTTGCCAACAAAGGTTCGTCTAGTCAAGCCTATGGTTTTTTCAGGTCATGTATGGATGTGAGAGTTGGACTGTGAAGAAGGCTGAGCGCCGAAGAATTGATGCTTTTGAACTGTGGCATTGCAGAAGACTCTTGAGAGTCCCTTGGACTGCAAGGAGATCCAACCAGTCCATTGGGAAGGAGATCAGCCCTGGGATTTCTTTGGAAGGAATGATGCTGAAGCTGAAACTCCAGTACTTTGGCCACCTCATGCGAAGAGTTGACTCATTGGAAAAGACTCTGATGCTGGAAGGGATTGGGGGCAGGAGGAGAAGGGGACGACCGAGGATGAAATGGCTGGATGGCATCACGGACTCGATGGACGTTGAGTCTGAGTGAACTCCGGGAGTTGGTGATGGACAGGGAGGCCTGGCGTGCTGCGATTCATGGGGTCGTAATGAGTCAGACACAACTGAGCAACTCAACTGAACTGATGTTTAAAAACACAGGAATATGCAAAATACTAATGGTGGTGAACCATGGAGGTTGATTTCATTGTGATTTTCTGTATGTCCAGAATTTCCTACACTGAAGATGTACTACTTTTGTAGTAGAAAAATAAATAAAGGCTTTTTTCGGTAAACAAATTAGGCAAAGCAAAGGAAAAAACATACAAAAGTACTTTCTCAACATTTAAGCCTTACTCTAAAAATAAAAATCCATTTCTGGATTTACTGAACATGTTTTGACTAATGAACATAAATTTAATCCATCCCCCACAAACACATAAAAAAGCCTGTGTGCAAATTCATTCTAGCTAGTAAGACTCAGCAATTACTGTTAATAACTGTCTTCTTAAAAAAAAAAAGGTACTTTACTATTTGGTGATTTCTCTACATTTTCAATAGTCATGAACAAGAATAATTCCAATTCAAATTATAGTATAGTATATTAAATTAATTTTCCTATTTCCATTTTCTATCTCAAAGATTTCACTTTGAGATAATTCTTGACATGCTTTTATTACTGCCAATAATAACTGCAAGTTCTCAAAATTAAAATCTAATTTTTTTAAAGTACATTGATTTTGTTATGTCCACCCTTAGTCAATGGAGAAGGAAATGGCAACCCACTCCAGTATTCTTGCCTGGAGAATCCCA
>SJYV01037193.1:150176-202830 GCA_006410875.1 Neotragus pygmaeus | reverse complement strand
GCATATTGAAAAGCAGACATGACTTTGCCAACAAAGGTTCGTCTAGTCAAGCCTATGGTTTTTTCAGGTCATGTATGGATGTGAGAGTTGGACTGTGAAGAAGGCTGAGCGCCGAAGAATTGATGCTTTTGAACTGTGGCATTGCAGAAGACTCTTGAGAGTCCCTTGGACTGCAAGGAGATCCAACCAGTCCATTGGGAAGGAGATCAGCCCTGGGATTTCTTTGGAAGGAATGATGCTAAAGCTGAAACTCCAGTACTTTGGCCACCTCATGCGAAGAGTTGACTCATTGGAAAAGACTCTGATGCTGGAAGGGATTGGGGGCAGGAGGAGAAGGGGACGACCGAGGATGAAATGGCTGGATGGCATCACGGACTCGATGGACGTTGAGTCTGAGTGAACTCCGGGAGTTGGTGATGGACAGGGAGGCCTGGCGTGCTGCGATTCATGGGGTCGTAATGAGTCAGACACAACTGAGCAACTCAACTGAACTGATGTTTAAAAACACAGGAATATGCAAAATACTAATGGTGGTGAACCATGGAGGTTGATTTCATTGTGATTTTCTGTATGTCCAGAATTTCCTACACTGAAGATGTACTACTTTTGTAGTAGAAAAATAAATAAAGGCTTTTTTCGGTAAACAAATTAGGCAAAGCAAAGGAAAAAACATACAAAAGTACTTTCTCAACATTTAAGCCTTACTCTAAAAATAAAAATCCATTTCTGGATTTACTGAACATGTTTTGACTAATGAACATAAATTTAATCCATCCCCCACAAACACATAAAAAAGCCTGTGTGCAAATTCATTCTAGCTAGTAAGACTCAGCAATTACTGTTAATAACTGTCTTCTTAAAAAAAAAAAGGTACTTTACTATTTGGTGATTTCTCTACATTTTCAATAGTCATGAACAAGAATAATTCCAATTCAAATTATAGTATAGTATATTAAATTAATTTTCCTATTTCCATTTTCTATCTCAAAGATTTCACTTTGAGATAATTCTTGACATGCTTTTATTACTGCCAATAATAACTGCAAGTTCTCAAAATTAAAATCTAATTTTTTTAAAGTACATTGATTTTGTTATGTCCACCCTTAGTCAATGGAGAAGGAAATGGCAACCCACTCCAGTATTCTTGCCTGGAGAATCCCAGGGACAGGGAAGCCTGGTGGGCAGCTGTCTATGGGGTCGCACAGAGTCGGACACGACTGAAGCGACTTAACAACAATAACAACCCTTAGTCAAATTCTTTAAATATGTACAGATATAAAGCAACATATATTTTAAGATATACCAGATTAAAATAACATTTTCCTGAAACTTAAATTCTCCAAGGGAAGTAGCTAATTTCCAAATCTTCTAATACCTTTTCAAGTAAATTCTCATTACAGCAAAGGGATTGCTTCAAATACAGAAAAGTCTTTTTATTTTCCCTTGACAAGATCACACTGCTGCATGCATAAAATCCATGATTAATAAGGCAAATGAGTTCAACATTCTAAGATACTAACTCCAATTCTATCAATTACATTTCTCCTCTCTGTTACAAATCTAACTGCCAAGATTTGGGCAATTTTAGTTCTTTTTAAAAAATACTTGCAGTTCATTTTCACTGCTAATGAACAATTTATACTAATGGCATTACTTCGCAAACACCCACTATTTACAAAGAAAAATATAGTCTGTCATATCATCATAATAAAATACTAAAAAACATAGGCTTGGACTTTATGTTGTTTAAAAATTCCCTTAATAGCTGTTTAAACCAAAATTAGGAAAACGAAGGTGCTTAAATATCACTTCTCAGGTAAGGCCTATCCTGACCCTGTATTGCAGCCAGCCCTCCCTCCCAACCCTCAACCCAAACACCCCTACCCCAGGCCAGGCCCTCCTTAGTCTCTTCCTTTTTCTCCTCAGCAGTTATTTCCATCTGACAGTATAACTGACTTGTCTTCTTTGACTTCTTGTGAAGTTTTGTCCATTTTGCTCCCAGCTGTTCTCTTAGTCCCTAGCACAGTGCTTGTGATTTAGAGCTGCTGTTGAATGAAAAATTTTACCACGAGATAAATGGTGGAGGCTGTTGCTTTTCTCTGAGTCACATGCTGGTGACTTACACAAATGCGTGGGAAGTGAAATATTTAATTTTGTAATCAGAGTAAATCCTCATTTTTCACCCTGATTAAGGCTGTGGTTTTTCCAGTAGTCATGTATGGATGTGAGAGTTGGACTGTGAAGAAGGCTGAGCGCTGAAGAATAGATGCTTTTGAACTGTGGTGTTGGAGAAGACTCTTGAGAATCCCTTGGGCTGCAAGGACATCCAACCAGTCCATTCTGAAGGTGATCAGCCCTGGGATTTCTTTGGAATGATGCTAAAGTTGAAACTCCAGTACTTTGGCCACCTCATGCGAAGAGTTGACTCATTGGAAAAGACTCTGATGCTGGAAGGGATTGGGGGCAGGAGGAGAAGGGGACGACCGAGGATGAGATGGCTGGATGGCATCACGGACTCGATGGATGTGAGTCTGAGTGAACTCTGGGAGTTGGTGATGGACAGGGAGACCTGGTGTGCTGCGATTCACGGGGTTGCAGAGTCAAAAACAACTGAGTGACTGAACTAAACTGAACTGAAGCTAGAAAACACTTTTGTAGCCTTAACTGAGATGTATTAATGCTTCCATGGTTGAAGATAAGCATATGTCCCGATGATAGTGGCTCAGAACCTAAAAATATACAATAAACTCAGGCAAAGAAAATTCAGAGGTCTGGAATCTTCCAGGAAAAAGGGTCAGGGTGCTGCTTTTTCTTTTTGCTATTCTTCGGGTCTCAAATGACTCTTCTTACTGTTATTAACCATAAATCATATCAATAGTCTTCCTCACTGTGCTTACTGTACATGCTTTCCATGTATTTCCTTATTTAATAACTGTCATAATGACTCTGGAAGAAATTTACTATTAACCACATCAATCTATAGATAGAGACACTGAGATTTAAATATTTTCCCCAAACATCTGGTGGGTGGTAGAGGTCTCTGGCATTTAAAGTTTGCATCTTAAAAACACTATGCAAATATTGCTCCCCCGCTCATCATGACCATGTAATTTGTCATGAGTTACAAGAATTCATGGATTCCAGGAGGGAGGTGGGTGGGGGGTTCAGGATGGGGAACATGTGTACACCCGTGGCGGATTCATGTTGATGTATGGCAAAACCAATACAATATTGTAAAGTAATTAGCCTCCAATTAAATAAATTTTAAAAAATAAAATACAAAAAAAAAAAAATTCATGGATTCCAACATCACTATTATTACCTGACTAATCCTGCTCATGTTACCCTAAGCACAGACCATATACAAAAGGGAGAACTTCTGTGGGTGTAGAATAAGCTCTAGTAATGTGTAATTATGAAGAATATCTCTTGATGGGACTATTCATATCAAAGAAATTTCAGGATACAAAAAGCAGCTAAGCCAACAGTCAGTAGGGAAAAAGTAAAACTAACAAAAATCCCAGAAGTTTGCAATAATAACAACAAAAACACAGCCAAAAGTGTTATTATCAGAAAATTTTCCTATTTAAAATGTTCATTAATTATTATGGAACGTGAATATATGGAAAAGAGAAATATTGTTTTGCAAAAGAAGTCTTTTTCACATACCCCTAGAAGAGGCCTGACAGATTTAAAATATAATGGTTTAAATACTAAATGATTTTTTGAAAACTACAGGAAAAGAAAAATGCATTAGGTAAGCCTGTTTAATTTTACTTCTCGTCCTAAGACTGAAATGAGATTTGTGATATCCATGCATGATCTCATACTTTAAACATTCCAAAACACCAAGATAAACTTTCAAAACTTATTTTCCTACATATTTTCTATCTTTATTTTCTTATTAGAAATTAACATAATTACAGTAATAATTCATCTCTATATTAGGCACAAAAAGGATACTATAGCCTTTCAAATCACAAACTTACACCTACTTAGTAAACCTCATTAGTAGCTGGCATTGTTAAGATAACCCTGATTTGCTACTTTTCAAGTTCTTAACATGTTTGATATATTTAACAGTCACAGCTGTTGTTTTAAAATGAATACAGTAACTACATTTAAAATTCTTTTCAAACATGAGATTAAGAAAAAAGAATCATGCCCTCTAAGAATAAAAACATTCAAAACTGGTCTCATAAGCATAGATTTTAAATTTCATACATTTAAAACTGTGGATTTAAGCCCATCATTTATGCAAGTAGACAGCACTGACAGCAACAAATGTGTGCATCTTTGTTGCCCTAATTTTCTAGCACAAACCATACACAATTTAGCTATTTGACAGACATAAACAATTTCACTCAGTGAAAATGAGTGAAAATTTTCCAATTTCACTGGAAAATGGTTGATGCTCTTAGATATTTTTAACAAACTTATGCTTTCCATGTGTTATCACTGTAAATAAGTTATCATTACTATACCGGTCTATAATTACATCTTAAATGACTTAAAATGATGGGAGCTATTCACTGGCTCTTTTAAATCGCCCCATATAGTTAAGCTTCTTGAGTTCTTCTACCTACATTTTATAGTGATTTTATATCCTCAGATGTCTTCAAGTTATCAGCCCTACATTATTCTCTCTAGGACTGCCCCAACTTTACTACCTCCTGCTACTGCTAAAATATTTGTGGTAGAGAAGCCGTTAAAATAGCCTCATTCAGGTCTTGTACAAAAAAAAAAAAAAAGTAAATTGCCACAGAATAGTCTTTGAAAGGTACTGTATATGGACTTGGTGGGTGTACAGAGCATGTGACATTTATTTAGCAAATCAGTAAACTCTTAAAATCTTTTAAGAGTTTAGCCATGGGCCAAAGTTCACAAGGCAATAACTCCTGAGTGAGTGAACCATTCTGTTGTGTTTGAGTGGAAAAGCATCTGGCACAGATCCTGGAACACAGTAGGGTTCTCAATCAATGTACATGCACATCATGTGTATGTACAAGTTGTGTGTCTGTTTCAGACACAAAAAGGGCCTGGAGGAGGCATACAAAGCTGTCTAACTAGATTATGAAGGACATCATGAATAAAAAGGACTGACTTTTGTTTCATCTCCTTTTGTATGAAAATTTTTAGGTCAGGCTTAAATCACTTATATATATAACTTATATCCAGGTTTCTGTGTCCAAAAAAGCAATGCAAGCACAAAAGATCATTTCTACACTGTGTAGTTGGGACTGTCCTCACTGCATACCTGTCAGTCACAATTGAGCAAGCTCTGTCTTACTGAAATGCTCAGAAGGACCTGTGAATGCTGCATAGCATAGTAACCATCACTGTTTCCTCCTCCATGTCATAGCTCAGTATCATGATTTTAAGTCATGCTTCAGGGTACACCAATAGATCTTTGACTTATCAGCTTGCAGTTGCTCCTTTTGTTTCATGACACACTATCTATTAAGAGGACCCTAGCACATACAGTGTCAGTGGGGTTGCAGACTATATATAACCTTTGTGATGGGCTGGCTGAATTCCTGTACCATAATCTTAAAGGGAGAAAAACGGTTTCATTTTTTCCCCCTTTTAAGATTATGTTCCAAAGAAGAAACTGTCTAAAAAGTTGAATCTGTAGTGGGTTCAGGTTTATGGTCATAGAATTCAGACAATGACACTCTTCCGTAGTTTAAAAAGATGGTTCACAACACATCTTTTGGCTGACTTCCAGGCAACATACAGCATATAGCTTGACTTCTTTGATGCAGTTTCTACTTCTCTGTGTAACCTGTGCATCACTGTGTTGCACATGTAGAACTGTGTCACCTTTCAGTTCAGTTCAGTGGCTCAGTCATGTCCGATTCTTTGCAACCCCATGAATCGCAGCACATCAGGCCTCCCTGTTCATTACCATCTCTCAGAGTTCACTCAGACTCACGTCCATCAAATCCATGATGCCATCCATCCATCTCATCCTCGGTCGTCCCCTTCTCTTTCTAAAGTGATGAGAACCTTACCTATATACAGTGCATTCAGGTTTTATACTGATACATGACTTTGGTCTTAGGCTTTTATCATCAGCCAATATTCCCACAATTATTCAACAAACTAGTTCACAAAGAATTCTGATGTCAAGTATTGCTGAGTTGGGTAAGTACCCCATTCCTATCTCCAAATTACAGCAATATCTCTTGTCAAGGTTTCTTGTTAAAATGTTAAAATGAATTCAATCAAGTACTAAAACTGAGTCTATCTTCAATGATGCTTTATGTTGTTTTTGATATAAAAAATTAAGTAGGAAATCAACTTTCATAAAATTGCCTTAGAATTTCCATGAATTTTTCTGGGTAGTCAATTTGCAACTGTCAAGGATCCACTTACTAATGAACTATTCAAACACTACAGGCTAATATTACTCACCATATATACTTACTGGAAAGAATTGTAGTAAAGGAAAAAAATGACTGAAAACTAGGAGTGCTAGATGCTAGTCCTAGTTCTCCCACTGAATTTAGGTGGTAAGTTATTTTACCTCCTTGGATCTTAATTTCCTCATTTACAAAATGTGAGATTTAAGTTAGATGACCTGTACATCCCTTTTAGCCCCAATAATCCACTTTTTAAAACTGGGCTAAAAAAAAAAAAAAAACTATGTCAAAATACTCTGCCAATAATATGTATAATGTTTAGTATTTTTTGAAGAATCCAAATGTTATAAATAGCATCTCATTAATAGTCACAGTATTCATGAGAAAACAAAAGGACATTTATATGTAACATTTGAGTCATGAACTGGGACAGCAACTTGTACAGGGTCACAAAACTGCAGTATGAGAGCAATGATTCTAATTTCTTGATTGTGACTGTAGTATTTTATTCACTATACTATCTTTGTTGCTCTTATACTTAGAAGCAATGTTTTAACCCTTCTCACCCTCATTCAGCCATCTCCAACATACTCAAACCTATCCTGCTCAATTTCTTACTGCCTGAAACCTCCATAGCATTCTCCTTTCTCCTTCAATCCTATCAGCATAATTATCAATGATACTTTTTTATCTGCTTCCTATATATATGCCTTAGGTTTCCAGATACAGTATTTGTCACATTTCAGTCTAATTTCTATTTTTATATAAATGTCAAATAAATATAGAAAGGTGTGTCACAACCATCTTTACATCCATCAATATATAGCTTGTACCTTTATACATACCCAATACGATGAAAAATCAAGTGACTGAAAAGGATAGCAGAAATTCTATGTGCTGTTTGTTATGATGATTTTAGAACTTCCTCTCTCTGTGGCTTTCTCACTTTCCCTTCTAGGACCCCCAGGCTCTTCATCCTTGAAGTCAATGAAGGAAATTGGTTTTCCAGGGTCTCTAAAGACATTGGCTTGAAAACTTCTGCATTTTTCCATTCCTGGTTTCCTTGAGCAGAATATCCTACCTTAACTGTGGTCTCCAACACCTAAGGCCTATCACTAACCTGTCAAACCAGAACCTAAACCAAGTCTGTTGGCTACTGTCTCCCTGAAAAAATTTTCAGACCTGTTCCTAAAACCAGCAGCCACAGAGACACATCTCCTGTTAATTCAACATGTACAAGTGAGAGGCCACATTCTACTCCTTGTATCCAGGAAAGAGGAAGTCAGGCTGCAAATATCTCCAACCAATGCCAGCAAATAGCAGAGGTGAGAAAGGCACTATTGACCTAGAACCAGGAACTCTTGTCTCATAATAGTCACTCAGACTCTACCTACCCTAGAAAAGAATTAGGGGGAAACTGGAGAAACCACACAATTTTCTTAGGCTTGTAAAAGTTGCCATGGATATAGGAGACCATGAGTCTCAGATCTCAAAGGGCTAAATTAATTAGTATGTTTCTGTGGCCACACAGTTTAAGTGCTTGAATTCTTCTGCATATAGTACCCTGCACTCCCTCTTAATTCACTGCCCAACCCCTTCTCCAGACCCTCCCCCCACATCATCTTCCACTTACCATCAACTAACAGGGCTGATCCCAAAGGACCCATAGGTTTTCTCTCTAGCACAGTAACCAGTCTGTTATGACTGACTGGTACCCTTGAAATTAACCATCCCCAAAATCATGCCTTTTGAACACTGCCACTGGCTCCCTTCAGGGACTCCAAGGGCTAGCCTGTGCTTTTCCTGCCTTTCCTAAATGAGTCTTGTCAAGAACAGATCTCACACCAGCCACCTCAGCAGGCAGTCAGTCAGCTCTTGTTCCTTTACGTCCCCTGGAACAAAGGGGACGGAGATGGCCTGGAACACAGTGGGAGATGAGGTATCAGTGGTCGAGGCAGTGGCACTCCAGCAAGCAAACATCTGGTGCCCTTTAGAGCCCTTGACCAGAAGGCTGTGATCTCTTACCACTGTTTCCCGAGTTGCCCTCATGTGGTTACTTGTGGCAAGTGCAGCTTCTCTTGGGATTTCGACTGAAGACAGCTAAGTCAAAGTCAAAGTCACCCAGTCCTCTCCGACTCTTTACAAGCCCATGGACTATACAGTCTATGGAATTCTCTAGGCCAGAACACTTGAGTGGGTAGCCTTTCCCTTCTCCAGGGGATCTTCCCAATCAAGGTCTCCCGCACTGCAGGTGGACTCTTTACCAGCTGAGCCACAAAGGAAGCCCTGAGAAGGCTATGAAGACGCTAATGTGCCAGCTGGTTGACTGGCCCCACCACACCAACCATATAATTTGATTACCTCTGCAAAAAGGGTGTGCAACCAGTCTACTTCGGCTTTTTGACCACCCTTCTGACATATCTGAGACTCAGCCCTGATGAGAAAGGGGTGGATCAGTCAACTGACATGCCACTACATTCCAAATTCAGACTTCATAGTCAAGAGCCATTTTGCAATGACTTCTTGACTCAAGAATGTAATGCCAAGGACAACTTGTGAATTTATCAGCTACCTTAAATATATAGATTCTAACCTGATAGTGCCTTCTCTTTATTCTTGCCCAAGACTTAAGACAGGCTAGTGTTAAGGTAAGGTAGGCAGGGTTAGGTAGGGCTGCTTTGCACAAACTGAGGTAGACTGGTGCTTATTACAGACAAATAAGCCCTTTTTTTTAATCAAGAAAAAAAGAAACTTGAAACTTTCTTGGGTGGCTAGGACTCTCCAATGGAGGGGCCCAGGTTCGATCGCTGGTCAGGGAACCAGATCCCACATGCCACAGCTAAGAGTTTGCATGCCACAACTAAGATCTGGCATGCTGCAACAAAGACCCAGTGCAGCCAACCAAATAAATATTTATTAAGTAAATATTTAATAAATATAAAATACTTACTTATTATAAATAAAATATAAAAATAAAATATTTATTTTATTTATAAATATTTTTATATATATTAAAATATTTAAAGAAAAAAAAGGAAGTTTGAATAAATAACATCCCTGTTGGGATAGGTATATTCACTTCCAGAGTATAGTTCAGGTCCTCCAAAATACAAAAAGAAAAACACAACAGCAGTTCAGGAGAACTCCTATTTTTCCCTGATAAATGCTGGTTCTTTTAGTAGGGGAACAAAAACAAAGAAGCAAGAAAACTAGCTCTACCAGGATAAGAGTAGCTTCATGCGCTAACTGTGAAGAAAGGCTAACCATTCCACTCTTCTTTCATGGTAGTCACTTCACAAAAGGCTAGAACAAATAATCAAACTTCTATCAATCAAGATATGGTTAGACATAAGCTACACTTGACCAAGGTCAGGCCACTCCAGAGTGACTCCCAAAGAGTAGAATGCTGGAGGAGAAATGGACGAGACTACACTAGAGTGGCCAGGGCACTTACCAGTAGAGTTAAGTCCCCACCAGTAAGCTTCATGCCTCTGCCAAAACATCATCCAGTTAGGCTATCTTAGGTCATTCAACAAACACCACAAAACGCCTGGTGGTCTTCCAACTAACTCTAACATGTCCATAGAAGTTTTCTTCTTTCTATTACTACTCTGTAAAGTATGCTCCATCCCAAACTATGCTAGTCAAGGTATTATCTGTACTGATGTCAGTCCATGAGAAAACAGTAACTTTTGCACAAATTTGAGAATAATTTTTGTATCTGTTGAATTGAATTATAAAGTATTTGACATATTAAAATTGTTCTAGTAAATTCACTTTTTAATTATACTTTACTAAATTATCAGACTGCAATGCATTGGAAAATTAAAAAAAAACTCTTCACCACGAAGAGTTTGAAAAACACCAATTAAAACAAATATTAACTGTCACAATTCTCGTAAAAATCTCGTGATTCCTACTGTCGGCAAGATAAGTCTTAGCTCATTAACATTGTGTTTTCAGTCTCCTTTATCAGGCAACTTCTCTAAAGTAGATTTTCCTTACTAGTATGCTTGGCACCGCCTCTGATGGGTACAGATAACTGTTAAATGGAGCCCATGGCAGGTGGAATTTCTGGGTCCAGGACCAAAAGCCTTGGGAAGAGTAGCCTGGTCCATTTACTCCAGCAAATTCCACAAATTTTGACTTCTGTGTTACAACGTAGACAAGATTGAGAACTGCTGATGTTTGGAGTTACCTCTTGTTACACTTTAGACTAAACTTTATGCTCCACCAACAATAAAAAGCCTGATATCTCATCCACAACCAAATTTGTATTTCCAACCCAGATCTCTTCCATCAACACACTATATATTCTACATATCCATTCAATGTTCAGAAAGCACCTACCTAAACTTAAGATGCCCAAAACTAAACAGGAAAACACCTATTTTCCTTTCTAAATGTGCTCCTCCGATATTGTATCTTAGTAAACTGTAACTCCATCCTTCTCATACCCATTATTTGATGCATTTAGCAAATCTTGTCAGTTCTAGCTTCAATCAGTTCTCATTACCTCCACCTTTGTTCCCTGGCTGAGGTCTCAATCACCTCTCATTTGGATTATTCTAAGAGCCGTCTAGTTAGTCCCTGCTTCCATTCTTATATCTCTAAAGTGAATCTCAAGACAGCAGCCAGAACTGACTTTGTATAACTTAAAACACAAGTCAGTGGGAATGCAAACTAGTACAGCCACTACGGAGAACAGTGTGGAGATTCCTTTAAAAATTGCAAATAGAACTGCCTTATGACCCAGCAATCCCACTGCTGGGCATACACACCGAGGAAACCAGAATTGAAATAGACACATGTACCCCAATGTTCACTGTAGCACTGTTTATAATAGCCAGGACATGGAAACAACCTAGATGTCCATCAGCAGATGAATGGATAAGAAAGCTGTGGTACATATACACAATGGAGTATTACTCAGCCATTAAAAAGAATACATTTGAATCAGTTCTAATGAGATGGATGAAACTGGAGCTGACTATACAGAGTGAAGTAAGCCAGAAAGAAAAACACCAGTACAGTATACTAACACATATACATGTAATTTAGAAAGATGGTAATGATAACCCTGTNTGCAGCACTGTTTATAATAGCCAGGACATGGAAACAACCTAGATGTCCATCAGCAGATGAATGGATAAGAAAGCTGTGGTACATATACACAATGGAGTATTACTCAGCCATTAAAAAGAATACATTTGAATCAGTTCTAATGAGATGGATGAAACTGGAGCTGACTATACAGAGTGAAGTAAGCCAGAAAGAAAAACACCAGTACAGTATACTAACACATATACATGTAATTTAGAAAGATGGTAATGATAACCCTGTATGCGAGATAGCAAAAGAGACACAGATGTATAGAATGGATTTTTTGACTCTGAGGGAGAGGGAGAGGGTGGGATGAGGTGGGAGAATGGCATTGAAACATGTATCCTATCATGTAAGAAACGAATCGCCAGTCTATGTTCGATACAGGATGCAGGATGCTTGGGGCTGCTGCACGGGGATGATCCAGAGAGATGATATGGGGTGGGAGGTCGGAGGGGGGTTCATGTACACCTTTGGCGGATTCGTCTCAATGTACAGCAAAACCAATACAGTATTGTAAAGTAAAATAAAATAAAATAAAAAACTGAGTCACATCATCCCCTGCTCAAAACTCTCCAACAGCTTCCCATTTCAAGCAGAGTAAAGGTCTGTATTGCTTTAATAATTTACAAGGCCCATTATTATCTTATTCCTTTTTCCTCTTTCTCTCTTCTACCACCTTGCCCTTTGCTCACTTAGCTCCAAGAAAACTGACATCCTACTAATCCTTAACCACACAAAGCACAGTCCCACCTCATCAGAGCTCCCACTTGCAGGACCCTCAGTGTGGAATGCTCCATCCTTGCTTCTCTCTTTGCTAATTCACTCTCATTTTCTTCAAGTCTCTCAACTGTTATCAATTCAGCCTTTATCAATCACTTCAAGTGAAGTGGTATACATTCCACTAAGCCTCATCCTCCTTATACCACTTATGCTGCTTCAATTTTGTCCACAGCACTTACCATCTGACCTCCCAGATACTTATTTATTGATTTAGTCTGTTTCCCTACCCTGACTCAGGTAGAGAGGGCAGAGGTTTTGTCTGCTTTGCTCATTGATCTATCATTAACGGAGAAGGCAATAGTATCCCATTCCAGTACTCTTGCCTGGAAAACCCCATGGACGGAGGAGCCTGGTAGGCTGCAGTCCATGGGGTCGCTAAGAGTCAGACACAACTGAGGGACTTCACTTTCATTTTTCACTTTCATGCTTCACTTTCACGCATTGGAGAAGGAAATGGCAACCCACTCCAGTGTTCTTGCCTGGAGAATCCTAGGGACGGGGGAGCCTGGTGGGCTGCAGTCTATGGGGTCACACAGAGTTGGACACGACTGAAGTGACATAGAAGCAGCAGCAGCTATCATTAAAACAATGCCTGGCACATAGTAAGCACTTATGAAACACTGTTGAATGAATAAATATATGCATGAATAAATTCAATACTTACTGTTACCCATCTCTGAGCCTTTGACCATTCAGTTACTACTGTCTACAGCCTTTCCCCCTTACCTATTTTCCCTTACTAAATTCCACTTTTTCCTATGTCCAGTCCTCCATATTTCACTCACTCACTACCAACATACTAAATAAACAGTGGAAAAGTAATTAACTCCACTGCAACACACTCATCCAGAAAACATTTTACTGACCCTTCTCCCTACTGGTTCGTATTTCTCAACCACATTCCTTCAATCAGAAAACACCATTCCATCCCCAGAAACTGTAGCCTACACCTGCTGCTTTCTCGCTGCACTGAGTACTTCTACTATGTATCCGCACAGATTGTCACAAAGTCAAGATACACCTGATGTTCTTAGAAACAACATAAATCATTCTGATATGCACCAAGCAAGACAATTAAGAGAGNATGGGTATATCTTTCCTTTTCTCCTTTGCCTTTAGCTTCTCTTCTTTTCTCAGCTATTTGTAAGGCCTCAGCAGACAGCCATTTTGCCTTTTTCTTGGGGATGGTCTTGATCACTACCTCCTGTACAATGTCATGAACCTCTGCCCATAGTTCTTTAGGCACTCTATCAGATCTAATCTCTTGAATCTGTTTGTCACTTCCACTGTATAATCGTAAGGGTTTTGAGTTAGGTCATACCTGAATGGTCTAGTGGTTTTCCCTATTTTCTTCAATTTAAGTCTGAATTTGGCAATAAGGAGCCACAGTCAGCTCCTAGTCTTGTTTTTGCTGACTATATAGAGCTTCTCCATCTTTGGCTGCAAAGAATATAATCAATCTGATTTCGGTATTGATCATCTGGTGACGTCCATGTTTACAGTCTTCTCTTGTATTGTTGGAAGAGGGTGTTTGCTATGACCAGTGAGTTCTCTTGGCAAAATTGTTAACCTTTGACCTGCTTCATTTTGTACCTCAAGGCCAAATTTGCCTGTTACTCCAGGTGTTTCTTGACTTCCTATTTTTGTGTTCCAGTCCCCTATAATGAAAAGGACATCTTTTTTGAGTGTTGGTTCTAGAAGGTCTTGTAGGTCTTCATAGAACTGTTCAACTTCAGCTTCTTCAGCATTACTGGTTGGGGCACAGACCTGGATTACTGTGATACTGAACGGTTTGCCTTGGAAATGAACAGAGATCATTCTGTTGTTTTTAAGATTGCATCCAAGTACTGCATTTTGGACTCTTTTGTTGACTGTGATGGCTACTCCATTTCTTCTAAGGGATTCTTGCCCACAGTAGTAGATATGATGGTCATCTGAGTTAAATTCACCCATTCCAGTCCATTTTAGTTCACTGATTCATAAAATGTTGATGTCCACTCTTGCCATCTCTTGTTTGACCACGTCCAGTTTGCCTTGATTCATGGACCTAACATTCCAGATAGACTAGCCTATATCTACATTTTCAAAAATCTTCATTTAAAAGCCAAGTTTTAAAGACATTACTTAAAAATAAAATAATATTTTACTAGGAAAATAATATTTGGATAAAAGGCAATCATTATAGGAATTCCCTGGCAGTCCATGGTTAAGACTTTGCGTTTCCATTGCCAAGGGGGTGGATTCGATCCCTAATCAGGGAACTATGATCCTGCATGCTTCACAGCATGGTTAGGGATGGGGGGCAGGGTGTGGTGGTGGAAAAAAAAGCAATCATCTTATTCCTCAGACTCAATGTAGGACTTTGGGAATGGGTCTATATTTACTCTATCTAATGTAAAATCCAGATGCCACTATTTTATTGCCAGTAACACTGAATAGTGAAAATATTTCTTTTTGTTCCCTCTGAAAAAATCCTCACTGTATTTATGATTATGACGGTAAAAACATTTACATAATTTGTTCAAGAATATAGAAATCAGGTGAGTAAAAGGGGCTTTCAATACTAACCCTAATTAAGCTTAATCAAATCAACTATTAATACTATGATGCACTCGTTGCTTAAAATTCATTTAATTATTTTGCTATTTCCTTTCTACCAAATCAGGAACCCTGACATATCACCGAAAGAACAAAATAGAAGAATATATGAAACTGTTGGGAGATGTAGTATTCTTTAATGTTTAACTAAATGAAGTATGCTGTACATATAACAATATTTCACTTTACAAATAATGTGAACATGAAAACATTATTCACAGGAAGTATCTGATTCAATATCTATGTTCTAAAAGGAAAAATACCTGTGGTGTTCCTTGCACCATCCTTCCATGTATCTGGAGTGATAACAGTACCAAGTTTCTTTTCACCTGTTATAAAAAGATAGTAAAAACAAGGGGGATTAGTGTTTACTTTCTAAAAAATACTCTACATTGTGCCTAAAGTTGATAATGGTATCACCAATCATAATATGTACAAGCCTGTTAATGTTGGCATCAGGGCCACTGAACTGAGCCTTAAGATATTAACTGTGGCAATGGATAACTGACTCTCAAGTCAAATTTGTGGATAACAGAATGGCTTATAATAGGCTTCCTCTGCAAAGAGTCGGACATGACTGAGTGACTGAACTGAATTGTACACGTATAAACAAATCTGATAAACCTATTCATTCTATAAATATTTACTAAGCATCTCTGATGTATAAGCCATTGTACAAAGTACAGAGAAAAGTAAAATGAATCAGATAAAGATATAGATTTCAAGGAGTTTATAGCACACTGATTTCCCTAACAGTGGTTCATAGTCTGATTCTCACAGGAAGGCCACAGATGATATATGAATAAGACAAAACAGTACACAAACTTTTTGTATATTCATTTTTAAGTAGACTATACTAAGTCCATAGCTTTCATCACATTCTCAAAGGGTTCAGAGAACCATTCCCCAAAGTTAAGAACTATTCAACTAAAATATAAGCTGAAAAATAAACTGTATAACAATTCAGAGTTGTAGTATTAGAAGAAATCCCATGAAAGAAAAAAATAACCTTGATCAGGGAAACCCAGGAAACCTTTGTGGGGAAGGCAATAGAGAGGGTTAGTGGCAATGGGACTGGTAAGAGGAGAAAAGAGGATGAAGGTAACCTGGATAAATGACACATCCTGGGGAAAGGCATGGAAAACTCAAGGTATGTACAGACAGGCATGCAAAACAGTTTGGTTTGGCTGAAGTGAAGAAAATAAGGGTTAGTGAAAATGAAGTTTAAAACGTAAGCTGAGGCTTTATTGTGGGGGGTCCTCCCGAATGCCAGGCTCCAAATATAAAAACACCAAATTATTTTCTGTACTCTGAGAATTTAATAAAGAAACCATCCTTGGTCATTCTTTCACCTAATATAAAAACTCTGATTCAAATTCACGGGCGTCTGTGTTCAAAGTTTTATATACTATGGGGATATAAACAAAACGGATCATGTTAATTATCAGGATATGAGAACTTGAATCTTTTTTACAGAAGAGTCAGACATACCTAACGGTAGGAAAAGGGTATTTGAGGATATGACAGCTCTTTTTAAACCTATAACCAGTTTGTGAAGTCAAAAAATCACATTTTCTAGAACTCTCAAGGGTTAGCATTAGAGTCACCGAATGGCAACTGTAAGGAGGAAAGTGTTAGTCGCTCAGTCCTGTCTGACTCTTTGCGACCTCATGGACTGTAACCTGCCAGGCTGCTCTGTCCATGGAATTCTCCAGTGAAGAATACCGGAGTGGGTTGCCATTCCATCTCGAGGTGATCTTCCGGACAGCGGGACGGAACCCGGGTCTACCTGCACTGCAGGCAGATTCTATAGATTCTGAGCCATCAGAGAAGTCCATAAGGAGGAAGGACTTCTCTAAAAGCCAGTGAAAACTACAGGGACTTCTTTGAAGATGATAAGATTCTCCTAGCCCCGTGCCTCAGTACTCTAGGCATTCATGCAAAGAGCACTTCAGTCATTGTGTGGGATCCTCATTTAGGCTTGTTAGATAAAGCACAGGACACTCAGTGAAATTTAAATTTCATATAAACAACGAATACTTTTTCAGTAAAGAATGTCATAAAATTGCGTGCTTTGGGACAAAGCACTTAATAGTAGTAAGGAGCAGCAAACAGGGCCAAGTCTCAAATACTGCATAGGACATATTCACACTAAAAGTTATTCGTTGTTTACCTGATATTCAAATTTAACTGGGCGTCAGGTACTTTTATTTGCTAAAGCCAGCAACTCCAGATGTTGTGGAAGTGATTTTTAAGATCCATTCCAACCCTGAGGGTCTGTGAAGCGAGGGAGCCTGTCAAGAAGCAGTACAGGATGATAGCCGGGGTCGAGGGGAAGCAACCGAAATAGACAAAACGGGGCAAAACTGAGACCACCCCGAATCCGACAGATACAAGACTATACGGTCATTGGGGAGGGGCCGGAATGTCAAATAGCAAGACAGAAGGACAGAGACAAGAATCAGAGGTCTGTGGCCGAAGGAAAAACAAAGAAAGGGCAAAGTTCCCGGAGAGTTCGAATTAGGGTCTCCCAGCCTCTTTCTCCCGGAGAAAAGTCTCCTTAACTCACATTTTTCGCACACCATCCTTTCGCGATGATACCCTCAGCAGCAGTACAAGCAGCAGCTGGAAGATATTAACACTACAGCCAAGAAAGAACTCCCTTTCCGGGTTACTAAAACCCACTTCCGGCCCCACCGCCCTTCGCCCCGCCTATCCTGCACCTGGAAAGCAGCGGGAGGAATCAACGCGAGCGAGAAGGCGGGGCTGCCTTCTTGGTCCGCCCCTCCACTTCTGCGATTGGCTGTGAGGCCTTGGGTCACCGCCCCACAGGCTGCGCCTGCGCGAGGCTCAGGGCAGTGAGTGGCACCTGATGGTGGGAGGTAGTAACCCTCGCTTCCGTTCGGCGGGCGGGAGAGATAGGTAAGCCCAGCCGAACGCACCCGCTTGCGAGCCTCCCGAGGCCGCAAGCCGCTTTGGCCAACTGCCCATCTGGCCGGAAATCTCTGTCCCCGGCCAACTGGCGCCTGCCTGCCCCTCGAGCGCCGCCCTTCCGGCGTTACCCAAGGGTTGCCCTGATGGACTGGCCTCTTTCAGATACGTCTTTCTGTGGTCTCCACGTCTGTGTTCTTTGATTATGCTTCTCAGCTCGTCCCTCGCTGCCCACACTCTGGTCGGTTGAGGCAGGCTTAGGCAGAGTCCAGAGCGATACAATTAGGGATGAAGCTGCAGGTTAATTTCCCGCCAAGGGCCTTCTCTACCTCTGCAAGGCTTGAGGGCCCGGGTCAGGTCTGACTGCGGATGCCGGCTTCCTGGCCACCTGAGAGGGCACCGGACCAGAGTCCTTGGCTGGCCGAGACCTAACACAGGGCTGGTTTCTCAGAAGGGCAGCACTGGGCCAGCTCTTTGTTCATTCACTCATTCTGCAAGCCATCTGAGTTTGGGTACTGCTCACTGTCTTAGGTCCAGATCTGCTTGGTCAGTTGGGATTCTGAGGGTGGCCCAGAAAAATATCTGAAGGGTTGTCTATTGAGAGAATATATTCTAGATTTCCCTCCCCGGCCCTCAGCCGACCGTAGCACCTGTGAGAAACATTTCCTTTCTTGCCATTCATTCTCTTCTAGACCCCTTGGCGTGTATATATCAGCAAAGCTAGGTTTTGAAATGGCTTTAGCACTTGAGAGCTTGAGACCTTGGAGTATTTCTTAATCTCTTTTAGCCTGTTTCCTTATCAGTAAAGTATTAATGTTTGCCTTTGAAAAGTATAGTGTGAATTAATGAGAATGTTGGGATAAGGTGTGGATTCGCCCTTTTGCCCTAGTGGGTGCTCTGTGTGTATGTCTATAAAATATATACATATGCATATATATATATGTGTGTGTGTGTGTATGTGTGTGTGTATAGGCTTCCCTGGTGGCTCAGTGGTAGGTAGAGTGCTCAGTCACTCTACAGTCTATTCGACTCTATGCAACCCTGTGGACCAAAGCCTGCCATGCTCCTCTATCCTTGGGGTTTTCTGGGCAAGAATACTGGAGTGAGTTGCCATTTCCTTCTCCACAGTGCCTGCAAAGCAGGAAACTCAGGAGACCTGAGTTCGATGCTGACCAGAACAATCCCTTGGACAGAGGAGCCTGGCAGGCTACAATCTGTGGGGTTGCAAAGAATCGGACACGACTGTGTGAATGAGCACATTGTCCATATCTATTTGTATGTATATATAAGTTTTTCTGGACTGTTCACCACAGTGTAACCTGTGGACTATTACTTTAATAATTAACGCCTTACTTAACATTAGTCCATACCATGTATAAGCTCTCTGTTAGGTACTTTGTAAATATGTACATACATCAAATATGTGTTTTATAGAAAAAAATAAATATTTTTCTTCCTTTCATTCATACCCTGCTTTTGGTTGGAATCTGGCATCTGTAACAGACTTGCCATTTTGGTATTTTTGCAGCACTGGGATTCCTTGGTTTAGCATAATGTTCTTTGAAGGCTCTTGATAACACTGGCCACCATTTGAGTATTCCAGTGTGTACTTGGTGTTACTTTGCATTTGCTAGAAAATGTGAACTACTGTGATGTTAGACAAAGGTCCATAATCGTAAAAAATGCCAATAGTCCACCCAAAGTGTATTATGGGGTTCCTAGAATGCATAGCTTGTAATTACAAAAGGGCAAGTTATTAACCTATTTCCTTTGTTTTCACCTCTGATTTTGGCAAAGAAAAAAAGGAAAGGAAAAATACAATGGATTGCTTAAATAGCCCTAGCACATGACCATGTTGCAGAAACTAAACACAGATATTTAAGAAACTGGTTAATGTGTCCTTTTTAGGCTGTGAGAACAGTTTGTACCATATTAGTCTACGTGTCTGTTTCCACATATGCATCTCTCTGTACTCTGGCACTTAGACATTTTTGCCCATGGAAAACTGACTTTGGTTCATGGCTTATTTTTAGAAGTCAAAGCATTTAGGACAATGCAAAAAGTCATTATTGTCTATGTTCTTTTTTTAATTTGTTCTTCATTAGATAGCCACTCAAGAAAACACCATGAAAGATACTGACATCAAGAAACTACTGTATACCCATCTTTTGTGCATATTTTCAATTATCCTAAGCATCTTCATTCCATCATTCTTCTTGGAGAACTTCTCAATATTGGAGACACACTTGACATGGTTATACATCTGTTCCGTTTCTGCAACTGCTGTCAATTTAGTATTGTATTTAGTAGTGAGACAAAATGTGTCTTCAAAAAGAAGTTCATTATCATACAAGGTAAGGCTTATTTCTTGATAAATGATTTTTAGATATAGGTAATTTCTCTTTTACTGGAAGAATCAAGTATCAGTCAGGCACTTATTAGTCTATTTACAGTGAATAAAGAGGCTGATATTTTCCCCCCAAATCAGTAGTGTATTGCTTGCTGAAAGATTGTCCATAATGTTTGATAGATTCTTGCCATGAATTCATTGGATATCATAGCATTGTGAACCTATATAGAAGATAAAAACATGTAGCAATTGCACCTTTAAACCTTATAAGACATTTCAGAATTTTCATGCATCTTTTGCATTTCTGAAAGACACAATGGGTTTTTTAGACATTATAAAATAAACCACCTTGGTTGCTCTTGTTTCAAACATGGCCTTCCTTGACTAAATAGTAGTTGAAGTTTCAGACATTGGAATCTATTTTCTGGAATATTTATTACAGTGTAACACGACTCAGAGAAGGCAATGGCACCCCACTCCAGTACTCTTGCCTGGAAAATCCCATGGACGGAGGAGCCTGTTAGGCTGCAGTCCATGGGGTCGCGAAGAGTCAGACACGACTGAGTGACTTCACTTTGACTTTTCACTTTCATGCATTGGAGAAGGAAATGGCAACCCACTCCAGTATTCTTGCCTAGAGAATACCAGGGAACGGGGGAGCCTGGTGGGCTGCCGTCTATGGGGTTGCACAGAGTCGGACATGACTGAAGCAACTTAGCAGCAGCAGCAGCAGTAACATGACTATTATTTGAAAAGTCCTCACTGAACATTATTCAGTACTATATGTATGCTATTAGGTAATTTAAAACATGTTTACTGCCCTTTGATATAAGAAGCTCAGTGTGTGTTTTACCGTTAGATCTTCTTGAAGTCAAGTAGGTCCCACACACTAATTTTCAAACATGCAGGTCTTTTTTATAGTAACATAAATATGATTTGGGGAATTATTTAATATTGTAATTTTTTGTCCAGTTTTTCTAGGAACTTTGTTTTGAAATGAAAAAGATTTATTATAGTTGTTATTTTCTGTAAATATTTCACGTGTAACATTATCACACAATAAGGAATATTTGTTTTTTGTGTATCCTAGCACTCTTATTGGTAAATATTTCATAAATACTGCTTAACAGCATAATTTAGTACATAGCAGAGGAACAAAAATGTTTTCTGACTCTGCCGTTGGTTAGGTATGTGGAATATGGAGGTCAATTCTTGTCTTTTAGGCTTTTTAAAAGTGTTGTGCAAAGCATATGTGATCTGACTTCAGGAGCAAATCCAAAGAATAGTCCCCTGTACCACTCAATGTGGGACCAAGTTGTATTTGTAGGTAAAATTCAAAGTATCTTCTGTCCTTCAGGCACTCTTGATTCTTTAAATTGTTCATTTCTTTTTTTAGGTAACCAGATTTTTGAAATGCTGTATCTACTTTCTTACATCTTGTTTCTTCTTTCACATAATTTTTGTTCTGTATGGAGCACCACTAATAGAGTAAGTCTGAAATGTGTACCTTAAGCCAATTATATTTTAAAACAGTCATTGGTAAAACCAAATGCTGATTCTGTTGGTGATTAGAGAAATACAATGGTGTGTTCAGTTAATGGATCACGGAAGGATACTGACATTATTGCCCTTCCTTGCCAGTGTTGTTTATTTATTTTTAAAGACAGTGAAATAACTTAATTTACTAAATGCTCCTATTACCTAGCCTTCCGTTACCCAGTTGCCTGAGGAGGGAGGTACGTGAGAAATTGTCATATACCAGTAAGTGTATGATACTGGTAATCATAATTCCTTAAAACTTCTAAGGAAACTGATTATAATGATACATATAAATTAGTTATAAACAATGTATCAGTTCCTAGTAAACATGATTCTAAACTGCTTGAAAAGTTTGTCTTCTTAAAAGTCAGTAGATTGCTGTATTAGAGAAGGCAGTGGCACCCCACTCCAGTACTCTTGCCTGGAAAATCCCATGGATGGAGGAGGCTGGTAGGCTGCAGTCCATGGGGTTGCTAAGAGTCAGACATGACTGAGCGACTTCACTTTCATGCATTGGAGAAGGCAATGGCAACCCACTCCAGTGTTCTTACCTGGAGAATCCCAAGGACAGGGGAGCCTGGTGGGCTGCCGTCTGCGGTTGCACAGAGTCTGACACGACTGAGTGACTTCACTTTCACTCTTCTCTTTCATGCATTGGAGAAGACAGTGGCAACCCACTCCAGTGTTCTTGCCTGGAGAATCCCAGGGATGGGGGAGCCTGGTGGGCTGCCATCTATGGGATCGCACAGAGTCGGACACGACTGAAGCGATTTAACAGCAGCAGCAGCAGTAGCTTGCTATATTTAATTACATAATAAGCTAATGTTTATAGTTGAAAGGCAGAATTTAACTGAATACCTTTTTTAAACTGAAAAGTTTTTAATTAGGGAAAGGCAGATTCATGAATATGTCTTACGCACAGAGTAGTTGAAGAAAGTTCAGCTTAGCAGTGATAAATGATCATGGTGAAATGAGTGATATAATACACATACACACACATAGCTGTGTGTGTATATATTTGTATGTGTGTATATGGTTATATGTACACACAATAAGTTAATAGGCAGTTATTTTCTAGAAGGGGAACAAGACCTTTGTAACAGGAAATGGTTGTTTTCTGTCTAGTCCATTTAGAGTAGAGTGGATGTCTGGAGCAGTGGTTCTCCAAGTGTGGTTCTAAAACCAACAGCATCAGCATTTTATCAAAATGCAAATTCTCAGGCCTTAGTCAGAAACTAGTTTACTAGTTCTTCATATGGTTCCAGTATAAGCTAAATTGAACCACTGGTTGCATAGAAAGTTCCAGAGACTGTTGAGGAAAAAGTTAATGATCTAGAAGTGGGTTTTCTTGCAGTGGACAGTTTCAGTGTCACAGGGCATTTAACACTTCTGAACTCTATAGTTAGAGCCACGTATCTGCTAGATTGTTTTCTATAGTTTGCGTTTCATTAGTAACATTTTTTATAGTCATCATTTTAGTGAGGCAGTAGGTTTATATTATTAAATCTGTTTAAATAAAAATGACACAAAATGTGTCCACGCCCGTTTAACACTTCTTAAAGGTTAGTGAAGGTTTTCTTTTTCCTAGGTTGGTACTGGAGACATTCTCACTTGCGGTTGTTTTGTCCACTTTCACTGCGGTGCCTTGCTTATGTTTGCTAGGACCAAACTTCAAAGCCTGGCTAAGAATTTTCGGTAGAAATGGGTAAGTTTTAATTTTATATTCTAGGGATGCTTGAACCATTAAAAAAAAAACTAACTAGTTAGTATTAAAAAGCTAACGAGGTCCTTTTCTATTCAGGGCAACTGTTTCTCAGCCCTGGATGGTTCCCAGAGATGCCTTCCGGGCCCACTGCCGCTGGGGACTGGGACCCGGGGAGGGTTGTGTGCACTTGAGGGGGACCCCAGCAGGCAGAACTATAGGCCTCTCCCTCCACTTCAGCATGAGCAGCTCTGCCTTTTTTTTTCCCCCCCTGTATGGTAGAATTTCACTTAGTTTTATGTGTGAAAAAGAAAACTGTTACCGAAAGACAACTTTGGAAACACTCCTTGGGGACACTTTGTCACTGTGATAAAATTGCTGCAGATAAAATTGCTTCCATACATCTTATTATATAGAATTGGCGTTCATTAGCGAAAAATGTTTAGTGTTAACAACCATAGTTTCTTGTCACCCTCTTTTGTGGTGAGACATCAAAGTGCAGGTTTTACAGGATTTTATTCCCTTAGTAGCTGTATGTATTTTTAGCATCACTAAGTTAAAATTTTAGCTTCTTAGAAAGCATTGAAATTACTTGTATCAGAAATGGTTGAGTCATAGCTAAGAAAACTAGAGGTTAGTTGGCACTCATGATTTTGTCCTATTTATCATCCAGCAGCAAAAACTTCTTGAGCCTTTAACTCTGTTTAGAGTTTGTACAAACAGAGTTCGTGGAGTCTGAATCAGCTGATTCTCTCCCTGAGGGGCTTGGATATTCAGGCTCCAGGGATGAGATGAGCAAAAACATAAGACTAAATTTGTGTAAACAGTAAAGTTTTAGGGACTTGGTAGCAGGGGAAATCCCTGAAGAGTGAGCTGTACTGGGGATGATCTATGAAAGACTTGGATCAGGAGTAAGAGATTTGGTGAGACTAAGGGGAAAGGGGAGACACTGCGTGCTAGAGGAATGAGTGAAATCACAGAAACTGAAATGAACGTGGTATTTTTGTGTGATTTGGAAGAGAACAGCCCAAGTAGAGCAGATACTTGCCATGTAGCTAGACTCCATACATTACTGACTTTTTCCTTTTGAAATGCACACTGTTCCCCTTCAGGACCATCTTCTAGTGTTCATAAAGAAAACAAAAGTGGATCACCATTGAATACCTTTTCCCACATCATTACCGTATTATTCCAAATAACATTGATTTCTTGTAGCATTTTAGTTTGAAATTTTTAAACAGTGAAAATCAGTTGAAATCTTACTGGTTTGGATTGATGATTTATTCAGCTTTGATTTCGGTTTCTGATGATAGCACTGATGGTGCATTTAGGGTAATATTGTTATCTGATTGTGCAGTCAGTTCTACTATATGATGGCATATGCATATCTAAAAATCCTTGCATTATACACAACTAAGCAGTAAGAAACACAGAGCTTGTGAAGAAAATGGGATTGAGGTGCAGCACTCAGAAACTTTGTCAGTAGCACATCATAAAAGATATTCAGTATTCAGAAGAGCATGTGCACGTGTGTTCAGTTGTGTCTGACTCTTTGTGATGCTGTGGACTGTAGCCCACCAGGCTCCTCTGTCCATAGGGATTCTCCAGGCAAGAATACTGGAGTGGGTTGCTGTATCCTCCTCCAGGGGATCTTCCCAGTCCTGGGGTTGAACCCGTATCTCAAGTAGATGTGGAAGGNGATGCTGTGGACTGTAGCCCACCAGGCTCCTCTGTCCATAGGGATTCTCCAGGCAAGAATACTGGAGTGGGTTGCTGTTTCCTCCTCCAGGGGATCTTCCCAGTCCTGGGGTTGAACCCGTATCTCAAGTAGATGTGGAAGGTTGCCTCTTGTAAGAAGGGTTAAAAAATTAAGGCAGGTGGTGGAAGGTGTGGTTCAGATACGTGAGGGGAACTGAGACAGCTGGGAGAAGGGTTTTTTTTAAACAGTATGGAGATATAATTCAGACACCATATATGTCACCTATATAGTGTCCAAATCAGTGATTTTTAATGTATTCACAGATACGTGCAACAGATATGTCAGTTTTGAATATTTTCATCATCTAAAAAAGAAACTGTTTCCTTTGGCTATAGTTCCCTTATTCCTCTCCCCTAGCCGTAAGCACCCTGGAGAAGGAAATGGCAACCCACTCCGGTATTCTCGCCTGGGAAATTCCATGGACAGAGGAGCCTGGTGGGATACAGCATGGGTTGCAGAGACTTAGCAACTGAACAAGCCCTAAGCAACCACTAATCTATTTACTGTCTGTAGATTTGCCTGTTTTGGACGTTTCATAACAATGGAATCATATAATATGTGATCTTTTGTGATTGGCTTTTTCATTTATCATGTTTCTGAGGTTTATCCATGTTGTAGCATGTTGTTAAGTCATGTCTGACTCCTTTACAACCCCATGGACTCTAGCCTGCCAGGCTGCTCTGTCTGGGGGATTTCCCAGACAAGAATCCTGGAGTGGGTTGCCAGTATCCTCCTCCAGGGGATCTTCCCTACCCAGGTTTGAACCCTGTCTCCTGCTTGGCTGGTGATTCTTTACCACTGAACCTCCTGGGAAGCCAGCTGCAGAATGTGTTAGTACTGTATTCCTTTCTGTGGTTGAATAATAAGGATGCATATGTACCACATTTTGTTTATCCATTCATCAGCTGATAGACATCTGAGTTTTCACTTTTTGCTATTCTGAAAAAGTTGCTGAAGGAGTCTGTGTGCAGGTTTTTGTGTGGATATATTTTTAAATATGAAACAGTTTTTTATTTTATGTTTTTAAACTTTACTGAGGAATAATTAATGATATAAAATTATACATATTTAAAGTGATTTGATATACATTGCAGAATGATTCCAAGATCAAGATAAGTAACACATATCGATAAATGTTTTTGTTTTACTTGAGTATATGCCGAGGAGTGGAGTTGTTGGGTCATATGGTAACTCCACATTTAATCATTTGAACAACTGCCAGACTTTTTCAATGTGGCTGTTCCATTTTACATGTCCATAGCAGTGTGTGAGGGCTCCAATCCCCCTACATCCTCACCAACAGTTGTTAGTGTTTGACTTTTTAATTATTGCTATCCTTATGGGTGTGAAGTATTATCTCTTTGTGTTTTTTATTTGTATTTCCCTTTTGACTAGTGAGGTCAAGCATCTTTTCCTGTTCCTATTGGCTGTTATATGTTTTCCTTGAAGAAATATCTCTTTAGATCCTTTGCTCACTTTTCAATTGAGGTTTTTATGTTTTTATTTTTATTTTATTTTTTATTTTATTTTATTTTTTTTTGTTTTTATTATTAAGTTGTAAGATTTCTTTATGTATTCTGGATACAAGTCCTTTATCAGATGTATGATTTGCAAATATTATTTACTCTCTTTCTGTCTGTTGTTTTTTCACTTCCATGATAGTGTTCTTTGAGACACCAAGGTTTTAATTTTGATGAAATCTAATTTATTTTTTCTTTGGTTGCTTGTACTTTTAGAGTCATATCTAAGAACCCATGGCCAAATCCAAGGTGTTGAAGATTTACTCCTGTGTTTCCTTCTAAGAGCTTTCTAATTTTAATTCTTAAATTTGGGTCTTTGATCCATTTTGTGTTAGTTTTTATGTATGGTGTGAAGTAAGGGTCTCCCACTTTATTCTTTTGCACATGGCTTTCCAGTCATCTTAGCATCATTTGTTGAAAAGCCATTTATCCCTCTGAGTGATCTTGACACCTCTGTTGAAAATCAGTTGATCATAAGCACATGATTCCATTTCTGGACTTTCAGCTCTTATTCCATTAATGTATATCCTCATGCCAGTACAACACTGTCTTGATTAGCTGCTAGATATTTGAGAGGTGTGCATGTTTTGTGTATTCATACGCTGCTCAGTTCAACTGGGTGCAGTTTTTGTGATCACTCAGTGTTTCTCACAGACAGAATCACTCCTATTTTTCTTTAATATATCAATCAAATTGGAATAAATTCAAAATTTCAAAACAAGCATTATAGCACAACTGACCAAATATATATAAATTCCTAATATTTTTAAATTGAGAAAAGTCAAACTTTAAAGGGAAACAGAGTAACCATTCTTAGTTTCTCATAGTAATTTATCATGAACTTATTAAATAGACATTTTCTGAGCCTCTTTCTTTTGATAATTAATTTTTTTGAAGTGTAGTTGTATTATATATGTTACAAGTGTACAGTATAGTGATTCACAATTTTTAAAGGTTATACTCCACTTACAGTTATTATAAAATATTGGTTGTATTCCCCATGTTGTACAATATATCCTTGTAGCTTATTTTGTACATGATAGTTTATACCTCTTAATTCCCTGCCCCTGTATTGCCCCTCCCACCTGAGAGTTGAGTGAGATTATGAAATAGTAAGTGCTCAAGAAATGTTTGTCAGCTGGATTAACAGTTGTCAGGAGACATTTTTATACTTCATACTCCCAATCCTGACTGCCCTTTGTCTTAGGACTTCTCTTGGTTTAGGTAACAGCCCAAAGAGTGCTAAGCATAGACAACCACAGGGAAGGAGGAAGGGTTTTTACAGTATATTTAATGTAAAGTTGATTTGAACTTTGTTGTGGGGAACTTAGGTCTTCATGTCTCTACCATACATTAGTGATATTTCAGTTTCCTCCTGTCACTTCCCTATCATTTTTATCACACTTCAAGGATTTAGTGTAAATATGTCACATGTCCAATTTTGAATGAGGTAGGAAATAATCTGATACAGTAACTTGTTTAATGTTAGAGTTAGCCTTAAATGTTCACTTTTATGCAAAAAACTTAAAAAATTCAAAGATCTGGTGATTCTGCAATGATAGTATGAAATACCTAAGAAAAACAATGACTTGTGTGTTATTTTGAAATTATTTGAATATGTTAACATTATTTATATTGAGTCACAACTTTAATTTAAAATAATGTTATTATAATTTAAGGAGGTTATATAGAACAATATGAATAATACTTTTCTTCCTATCCAGTAATCCTTTTCAACAGAAATTAAAGTTCTGATTTGAAGTACTTATGCTATAGTTGTAATTCACTGAAAGTATTTAAAATACCTTAAATTACTGATTGAAGATTTTAGAACTTTAAGTTTTTATCATTCATCCTATGTTTTAGCATACAAAACATTAGTAGAGTAGTAGAGTTTTTCTCCTTTTGTTTTGCTTATTTAAAGTTGGCCCTTGTATTATTTTTGAAATATAACTAATTCATATGTTCAGTATGAATAGCTCAGTTTTGAATTGGGCTGATATCTTGTTCAGTATTGAGTCAATATTTTGTACTATTTTAAGTGAAATGTCATTATATCCTAATTTTTAGAGTATTTATTTGCATGTTTAACATTGAGTAGATGATAATCAAATAAAGGCTGAAGACACTAAAGCTCTGAATTTGAGAACTATGTAAGAGATGCATCCCAAGAGTAAAGGGCGAGTTCTGACACTATTCAGATTGAATATGTAATTAACTGACACTGTTTTAACAAGACTTTTTCTTAAAGTCATGTAAAGTTATTGTAAATTTTTTTTTTTTTAAAGAATGCTATTTTAAAGAGACTTGAAGATAGAAAAGTCATTTGGTTTCCTAACAAATTCTAGCAACTTCTTTTTGGTATACTTTATTACTGAATATACTCAATTTGTACTAGTTTACTTCAGTTTGTTGCTTTGGTGTTGTGATTATTGTGGGGCCTTTTTTTTTTTTTTTCCATTTGTTGACTTCCTTATAAAGGAAAATAATAATTTGACTATTTTCATCGTATATTTTTCATTCAAGTTTTCTTTTTCTTTTATCAGTTTGTTTTATGCTTTTATTTGAATGTTTTAGAATCTGATCACTTATCATGAAATGAAAAAATTTAATTTCTGAATATGTTCCTGAATCTATGATTATCTTGCCAAGGTAAAGACAGCCTATAAACCCTATTTTTGTAGTGAAAACAATAGGCCTCTTTTTGCCTTCTTTGTGTTGAAATGGACTTTATATTGAAAAAAAACCACTGTGGACATTAAAAGTGAAAGGACGGTGAATGACCAGTTTTTATATGTATTAAAATTAGGTAATTTAGTCTTAATGTGGGTACAAAAATTTAGTAGCAAAGAGGCATTGGTTTTAATCTTAATTCAGTGGGGGAAGGGGAAAGTTTATAAGACTTGTGTAAATATCTTTAGCCACTAGGAGGAGTTGTTTAGTGTCTCTTTTTTTTAGATAGAGATCAACAGTTAAAAAGATCAACTCCATCTAAACAAGCACTGTTTTGATGACAGCCTGTCTGAGCCATAGTATTTATTGTTAACTATCTCAGATAACTGATACAATGTCTGGAACATATATATTCGGCATTTGAAATGGTTTATTTATTTCAATTAAGATTTGATTAAATGAATTTCAGTGGAGTCAAATAATGTGGACATTTACTTAGAACTCACTGTCATGAAGACTGATCTCTAATATTTAGTCATTTTTAAGTTTGTTTGCAGAATAGTGCACTATGTATTCTATTCTCAATCATATATATATATATATATATATATATATATATAACTTAACTATGAAGAAATTAGCCATTAATCATTGAGTTCCAATGGCTTTATTATGGAAATTTATAAAATGAAAATAAATCAATGTCAGTGCTGCTATAAATTAGTGACTAGAAAGGAATTTATGCTTTTTGTTTTTTACAAAAGAATATTACAAAAATTCAAATAATAGAAAAATATCAAAAGTTAAAGATCTTAGAATGCTACATAAAGAATAGCTGTTACTAACAGATTTTATATGTTCCAGATTTTATCTATGCAAAAATATATGTAATTTAAAAACAAAACTGGTTATACTAGTCACTGCTTTATAATTTGCTTTGCTTTTCACTTATTGGGCTGGTAGGGAAATGGCATCAACTTCTCTTCTCTCCTTATATCTGCCTAAACTAATCATTGGGAAAGAATGGAATTACCATGATTTAATTAGCCTAATCATCAGAGATGAGATGAATGTTGGCAACTAATCATCATTATAAGTATTTCATGTACCATGATTTAACTAATTTTCTATTGAGGATTATTATCAAATTTTCATGATATAAATAATGTTATGAACATCTTTGTACCATATACTTGTACACCTGTACAAGTACACTTGTACTGTATACTTGTACACTGATTTCTGTATACCAGATTTCTGGAGTAGAATTCCTAGGTCAAAAGAAGTTGATAGACATCACCAAATTAAAATTCTAATTTGAAATCTATACACACACACACATATATACTTTATTATTTTATATATATATAGCTTCCCAGGTGGCTCAATAGTAAGAATTGCCTGCCAGTGCAGGAGACCCAGTTTCAATACCTGGGTTGGGAAGACCCCCTGGAGTAGGAAGTGGCAACCCACTCCAGTATTCTTGCCTGGAAAATTCCATGGACAGTGGAGGCTGACGGGCTACAGTCCATGGGGGTCACAAAGAGTTGTAGCACATCATCTGAGCACATCTGACCTCACATCACACAACTGAGCACACACATCATCATCAAAACTCACACACACACAAACATACATATACCTCAACAGAGAGCCGGTTTTCCTGAATCCCCATCAGTGCTGTTTATACTCCTTATCAGTCTCCCAGGGCTGCTGCCTACTGGGTTTTACCTAGGAAGCAGGCTGTTCTACTATAGTTTCATCTGATTCCTAATGTGATACATAAGCCCTGGTCAAAAATTTTTTTTTTAATTTGTAGGACCGCCATTCATTAAATTTCTATTGAATGTTTCTGATTATATTGAAAAGACACCATTTCCCTTGCCTTGGCTCTCTGCCTCCATTCTTTCCTTCTGCCTCATGTCACTGAAAATTTGATAGAAAAGAATATCCAGTCCTCAAAATGCAACTTCAAGACATGAAAAATTGATGTTGGTTATGATGGGAAGGCAGCTTCAAATAACGCATTCATTTTATCCAAGCAAATGGGTAGTTTGGGCAGCCTGACCATATGAAGTATGGGCAAGTTGAAAAGAAATGGTCTGACACCTAAAAACAAACTATAGAAGAAGAAAAAGGTGTGTAGAAGATAAGGAACTCAGCCTGGAAGAAAATACTACCCAAGGAACAAAAACAAAAAAGCTCCCCACAGTTTACCACAGAAAAAAATGTTATTAAGGATATTAATGCAATAAAATAAGAGCTCAAATATGAGATAATTAAAGAAAATGAGGTGGAGAAGGAAATTGAAAAATTAAAGACATAAATTGAGAATCCAGATCATACTATCAGATCATAAATTAGAAACATAGATAAATTAGAAAATCAAGTTGTAGCAGCAAGAAAGGTTTGAGCTAATCAAAATGAATGAAAGCTAATGGGGGTTGGGAAGAATAAAGCGATTAGAGAAGAAATGATAAATATAGAGAACATACAAAGGAGATCAACTTAAGCCAAGTTAGTACCCCTAAAATACAAAACAAAAAATAATTGAAAGATATGATAGAAGATAGTTTCCCCAGATGAAGGAATTACTGAGTGCATATATAAGGGGTTACTATATCAAGAAAATAACTGAATGAATTGGAGTTCAGAACAGAATATAAATACTGTATAAATATCATAGTAATGGAACTTATACAGTGGGTGAAGGGAAGATGGAGAAAAATGTACCCCCAACCACTCTGGCTACCCCCAGATCCTGAGCCTAGTTGCTACAACCTCTTCAGGAAGGCTTAAACAAAATTCTGCTTACTAAGCAATGAGTCTTTACCTTATGCCTAGTCCTTTTTATCTTCTGGGCCCAGAACACTGACAGCCAGGCTTATACCATCTAGACAGAATACTGAAATGATGTCTCTCTGAGAAAACTGGTACCAATAGATACTGACATTTGAGATTTCTCTTAACGGGCAGGGCTCCTAGCCAGTTCCTGGGACAGTGAGGCCCATCAGTTGAATCTTGCTACTCGTGTACAGTGATCATCCAGCTGGCTGTTTAGTTTCACTTTTTTGTTGTCTTTTTAAAAAGCACATTATTGAGATATAACTTCAAGCCATAAAACTCACCCATTTAAAGCGTACAGTTCAAGGGGACTTCCCTGGTGGTCCAGTGGTTGAGACTCCCCACTTCCACTGCAGGGGACAGAAGTTCAGTCCCTGGTCGGGTAACTTAAGATCCCACATAACGGCCATAAAATAAAGCAATAAGATGTATAACGCGATAGTTTTTTGTATAGGTACTGTTTTGTAACCATCAGCACAATCTAAGAACATTTCATCACCCCAAAAGAAATACCTGTTAACAGTCGTTCTCCATTCCCACCCTTCTCTCCCACCCACCCCCTTACTCTCCATCCCAGGCAAACACTAAAGTACTTTCTGTCTCTATAAATTTGCCTTTTCTGGACATTTCATATGTAGTGTTTTACATTTAAGTAGAATGGTAACTGAAGAATCACTAGACATTTGAAGAAGACCTCTAAGCTGAAAAGCAGAAATGCAAATAACAAAAAAGAAACTCAGTGGAAATAAAAGCAGTGTAAGAACCAGAAGATAACTTTAAAAAATACATATTTTTACATCCATGAACATGAACAGGAGGTAATCAAAAGGAATATTCAGAGAAGAAGGCCTCTTGGGAATTAAAAAATTCAATAGAAGTAGGGACAAAGTTGAAATGATCTCTTAGTCAAACAAAAGGGCAAAGATACGGGAAATGAGTTAAAAAGTGAGAAGATTAGAGAATTAATTCATAATGATAGTATCCCCAGCAAAAGAGTAAGAAAAACAAAATTCTTAAGGGACCTGGACATCAAAAGGCAAGTCTTCAAATGAAAATTTCAAGAACTAAAAACCTGAGAGTCTAAGTTAATAAAGCCCATGTGTATTTCTGGCATAATGAATGAAAAGACCCACTCCAAGACATATTAATGTGAAATTTTAGATAACAAGAAATAAAGAGATGATTCTAGAGTCTCCCAGAGAGGATGGTGGGAAGGTGGGGCATAGAGAACATGTTACTTACAGAGAACTGGGAGCCAGATGGCCCTGAACTTCTCAAGCAGAAATCAGAAAGCAGTGGAGCAGTGCCTTCAACATTCTGAGACAAAATGATTGGCAACAATTATAGTAAAGTCACTGTTAGACTTTAAACATCTCTAAAATCTGTTTTCCCCTACATTTTCTCAGGAATATGTTAAAGGATGTACTTAAGAAAAGGGAAATAGAAGGAAGAAGTCTTGAAATTCAGGAAAATGGAGACCCAGGAGCACTGAGCGAGGCAAAGGGAATTCAGGAGATGGTATAGGGCACTCACAGGAACACAGTTGTGCCTCAGGCTTTTTAATTTTAAAAAGGCAGGCTACAGATTTCTTCTAATTTTTAAATTGGGTCTTGGTTCCATTTTTTTCTGCGTTTGTTGTACGTAAGATCGTAAACACTCTTCATACATCAAACAAACAAAGTAGAGGACAACCTCTTGGATATTTGCCCTTATTTTAACAAATATAAGATGACCACAAATGTGCTTATAACAATGAAAAAAAAAGTGTGACAACACGGATCTTGCCCCTTAGCGCAAGGAACTTGGAGCTTAGGTTAGACATGTACATAGATCTTATTAGACTTACCTCATATTGCTGACTTCAGAGACTTCTTTTGACTTAAAAAATTTGACTTTTAAGGCTTTTATAAAATCCTAACCCTAAATCTTCCACAATGAGATACCACTTCACCACTACTAAGATGGCTATAATCAGTAGTAGCAAGTGTTAGCAAGGATTTGGAAATTGGAACCCACATACACTGCTGATGGGAATATAAAATAGCTCAGCTGCTTTGGACAATAGTCTGGCAGTTCCTCAAAAGGTTAAGCACAGAGTTATCAGCAAGTCTATTCCTTAGTATATCCCCAAGAAAAACGTATGTCCACACAAAACTTACACGTGAATGTTTATAGTAGCATTTAGATGTAATAGCCAAAAAGTCAAAACAACCCAGGTGTCCATCAACTAATGTGTATAAAAAATAAAATGTGATATATCTGTATAACAAAATATTATTTGGCAATAAAAGGGAATGACATTTTTACGTGCTACAAAATTGATGAACCTTGGAAACTGTGCTAAGTGAAATAATCTAGTCACAGAAGACCACACATTGATTTCATTTGCATGAAATGTTCAGAATAGGCAAATCCATAGAGACAGAAAGTGGATTAGTGATCTAGAGGAAAGGGGAAATTGGGAGTGACTGCTAATGTAAAGGGTTTTGTTTTGTGGGTGATGATTGTGCATTCTGTTAATATACTAAAAACATTGAATTGTGTACTTTAAGTGAATCGTATGGCTGGAAAAGGTTTTTCTGTAGCATGTTTTTTTTTTAACTGTACTCAATAAAGCCATCATTTAAAAAAAAAAATCCTACTCTAACCTACTTTTCCAGTGTTATTACCCATTCTTCCACTTGGGCTCAACCAATTTTACTTTTAACCTATAGTATGTCTCTTTCTCCATTTCTTCAAGACCAAATACTCCTCATTCTTCCAAATTCAGCTGAACTTCCTCTTTCATAAAAAAAGAAAAAAAGTAAAGCTCTTCTTAGCAGAAAGTAAACTCTGCTCTCAACTTTTGTATCTCTAGGCAAATCACTTTACACATTGCAATACCAAGAAGTGTGTGTTTTGGTGAAAGATAGTCAACATTTCTCAGCGACATAAAGTAAAAAATTACCTTAGACAAACCTTTAAATTGCCTGAATTGTACAATTCTCTCTTTACATTCAACTCATCAGTTTTTTCACCTCTAAAGACTAGAATAGATCTCTGTTCTGTTGAATGTTAGTTGAAGATATTGACTTTTATTTTTAAGTGTTACACAAAATAGAAAAGAACAATTAAGCCCAACAAATAACACAGATTTGGTTGTATGGGGCTTGCCTCCAATCGTCTTCCAGCCCCAGTTTTCAGTAGAAACAGGCTGAAGCTCTTAACTCGTGTAGGTGAGGGAAAGGTAGTAATGAGATGGATAGGTGATGGGACGTTGGTTTATGGACTGACTTGTCATTCTGGATGGTTTTAATTCAGAGTACATTTTGTGTATAGTAATTAGCCTGTTTCTAAAGCAGTCATCTAACAAAGCAAATGTTTTCCCCCTTTACCACACTAACGGAAGAAACTGCTTTTCATAAACTTCAGAATAACTAAACACTGCATTTGAAACAATTGAATATTTGGACTCCAGTTACTGCAGTTTGGGGGAGTGGTTTACTCCACTGTAATAAGATTCTTATTCCACCCAGTTAAGTGCTCACATTAGGGGCAGACTGAAGCCAAGACTTAGTAAGAGACAGGCAGAATTATGTCTTTCCACCTTTACACTGTAAGATGTGCACTTAATAAATAAGAATGGTATGCCAAAGCATTGGATCTTTTGTAATATTTTATTCTCATTCTCTACTCCGTCCCCAGCAAATAGAGTTGATTTTCTTAAATGAAATGTGCCATAGGGACTATTTAAATAAATGATGCTTCCTTGGGACAGTGGAATACTAGTAAAACTGTTAACGGGAAGATGCACAGCAAAACTGTATTTATGACATGGTATATTTGAGTTTTGTTTTGAAGGGTTTATACATACATGTGTGCATATAAGCAGACGTGCATATATCATTCTAAACAAAATTGTGTGGTTTTGTGTGTATAAGATATTTCTGGAAGGATATGTACTAAGTTGATAATAGTCATTTCTGGGAAAAGGAACCAAAGTTGATAATAAGGGTGAGAAGAGGACTTAGCATTTATTGCAAATACTCCTTTGTATTGTTTGACTTTCAGTGTGTGTATATTTTACTTTCCAGCTGAAAACCACTTATGTCTTCTTGCCAATTAATTGTTAATGATTCATGGGAAATATTTGTGTCTCAATTTCAGATGCTTACTTGAAATAAACAGAACACGTACATGTGTATGGTGCTAATGTGTGCTATTCGTTTGATTTCCCAGCAGGTGAGATCTATTCCACCAATGATTTATATATTTGTGTTTTACAGAGTAACGTCCATTTGGGAGAACAGTCTTCAGATCACTACAATTTCTAGTTTTGTAGGAATATGGCTTGGAGCCTTTCCTATTCCACTGGACTGGGGAAGACCATGGCAGGTTGGTTTCAACTCCTTAAAGCAGCAGAGTAAATGTTTGTACAGTGAGGGTAAAACTGATGACGCCAAGAAGTGTATGTATAAATTGTTTCATTGTTCAGTTAAGTAGGTATGTCGGTTTCCTCTGTCACTGTAATCTGGGTGACTTATTGGGGCCTCAGTGCTACAGGCATCCAGATGAGCCTGTTTCTGTCTTCCAGCACTGTTTTAAAATATAGCAAAGTTGATTTTGAAGTAAGTGTTTGTGAAATTAGAAAAAACTTATAAACATCAGATTTTTCATTTTCTATCACAATAGGGTATAGCTATTAAGCTAGGTGAAGCACCGTAAGTATTCTTTTTATCCGCATTTTACATTTGAGAAAACTGATACCTAGAGGACATGTGATATTTCCAAGGTCACTGAGCTAGTGCTGAATACATCTTTGTCGTAATTTTTAATGGCTTTGTAGTAAATCATTATATAGTTATTCTAAAATTTAACAAATTCACTATTGATCATTTAAGTTATTGCTAATAATTTACTATTTTACTGTTATAAACAATGTTATGATAAAGATCTTTTAATCTGTATCTTAATGGATGTTTCTAATTATCAAGATAATTTCCCCTAAATCAAACTTAGTATTAAAAAATAAATATACTTTCTTTTTCTAAAATGAGAATTTTTCTCTTGATTACAAAGACAGTATACATTTATTTAGAAAACTTCAACAGTACTATAATTATAAAAAATAAGTAAAAATTATCAAATATCCAGCCACCCAGAGGCAGCTCCCATTTGTGTTTTGGTGACGATCTTTGCAGCTCTCTCTTTGTATAACTATTCATAGTACACATATTATTTTTAATCTGTTTCTTTCCCCTTAAACAGTATATTGTGGAACTCATTCCATGTCAGTGACAGGTTGCATGGGTGTAATACTGTATTATTTGTGTAAAATCATATATTAATTTCTTATGAATGGATATTTAGATTATTTACAGTTTTCACTATTATTATCATAAAACATACATCCTTGCAGTTTTGTCCAGTTTTCTCCTTAAATTTTTCTTAGTTTGTCCAGTTTTCTCTTTAAAATAAATTCCTAGGTAGTGAATCTCTGATATGTGTCTCACTTTCCAAAGGCCATTGAGGGAGCTAGATTGTATGTCTTGCACTTAACTGCCTACTTCTTAAGTCCATTCTTTGTGGTTTCTATTAGATTTTGTGTCTACCTAACAAATGAGTTGTTGTTTTACATTCAGTAAGTCTGGTAGGTTTGCCCTTCCATGTAAAAGTTCTTCACCTACTTATATGTTATAGAAATCCCTGGAGGTTTGGCATGTGTGATGTCACTGATACCATTCCCAAGCTTATAGTATTAGTAAAGGTTTCTTTTATATTCTCTTGGCCATCTCAGTGATTGCTGGGAAACAGAGATTCACTTGTACTCATGTTACCATCTTATGAAATTTAATTTCATTCAACAGTGTCATAATTTCTAAATTGGAGGACAATCAAAATCACTGAAAAGTATACATGGGTAATTGTGTCTTAATCCCTTATTTCGGACATATGAAATTAAATCTAATACACAGTATCAATATATAATGCACCATGGGCCATCATCTTATGAGTTGGTAAGGTAACATGTAATTAGCTTGTTAGTTTGCATATAGATGGAATATTTTGGAGTGTAAAAGTTTGATATCTTGTTGCTGTTGTTCAGTTGCTAAGTCATGTCCAAGTCTTTGCGATCCCATAAACTACAGCACACCAGGCTTCCTTGTCCTTCACTATCTCCTGGAGTTTGCTCAAACTCATCCATTGAGTCGGTGATGCCATCCAACCATCTCATCCTCTGTTGCCCCTTCCTGCCCTCAGTCTTTCTCGCATCAGGGTCTTTTTCCAGTGAGCTGGCGCTTTGCATCTCACACCTGTATAATTGTCTTTAGACGTGCAGGGGCAGCCCTGGTGGCCCAGTGGTTAAGACTGCCATCTGGTGCAGGGGCCATGGGTTTGACCCCTGGTTAGGAAACTAAGATCCCACATACTATGTGGTGCAGCCAAAGGTGGGGGGAATGACAGGCAAAAAAGACTGTGCAGAGTAGATGTTGAATTATGGGGAGCAGATGCATCTTTCTAAAATCTGGGTTTAGGTTTGTGTAGAAAATATATATTTCAATTATTTACAATCCAATTATCCATTTTTGATTGTTTAGGCTTCTAGCTAGTGACTCCCATTTTTCTACCTCAACTCTTATTTATTACAGTAAGAGGTGAACTGGATCCAAATTAATGATATCAGACTTTTAAAATTAATATAAATTTTCTATTTGAATTATTGACTTTCTAGCTAGCTAATTTAGTATGTAACAAATGTTGGTCTTCATTAGGAATGTTTCATTTGACTGGAATATTACTGGTTATCTAATAATCTTTACTATTGGGTTGTTAAGAGTATTCCAAGTTAATGAGCTACTTATTTACTATCATCTTTCAAAATTATGATACATATGTATTCACTATCAGCTTTTAAAATTATGATAGATATGTTAGAAGTGATGTATAATTAATCTTTTATTCACATAATAATTACCTGCCCCTCCCCAGTTTAGTGATTATTTACTAATTTAGCAATTATAAACTGGAAAAATGATGTCTTTTTTTTTCATTTTTTATTTTCATCAGAGTTTTCTGTTTTGTTTTTTCCTTTGTAAACCTAACTACACAATAAGTACTCAGTGTGGCTCATGATGCTGACAGAATGCCAGAGAAACAATAAACCAGATAAAAGATTATGGCATTACTTCAGAATGGAGATTTTTCTAAAGTAGAATTTCAGAAGAAGAAAACTTCTGTCTATACTTTATCATTTAAACTTTAATATTATAGTATTAAGAAGAGATTTTAGTTCTATATTCCTTGTAGCCCAATAAAGATTTGATATGTTTGTGGTGAAGCAAGCTTTTCTGGGTTGTGATCTGATTTTACTTAGGTTTAATAAAAATAAGTAAACTTGGAGAAGCAAGAGTATCTGGTTAAGCAATTATACTTTCTTTAAAAACACATACACACAAACCATCTCACAAAAACTTTCACACATTTTAGTTCCATTTTTCTACTTTGTACTCAACCTGTGTATAAAGTGCCCAGAGGCCAAGCATAAGATTATATAATGATGTGAGTTCTGTATTGAGCAAGTTCAAGAATACGTATAGTTTTTAAATTGTTTCAAAATTTAGTGACCGGAAAGGCCCATTGAAAATACGTAACCTTAATGAAAACTTTTTTTCACTTACTAATAGGAATTTTAAATGATTTTAAGTAATGACAAATGGCAAACGATACCAGGCATCTTTATAATTGGAGGAAGCCTTCCATTTCTAGGCGGCAGCAAGAGAATTTGGTGAAAGAGAATGTGGTTAATGGCTATGTTGTTGGTCGTCATTATTGTTTTCTTTGAAAGTTATTCAAAGTCATCTTGCTTCTCTTCCCTGCCTTAATTATTACATTATAAACATTGAATTGTCCATAACCCAGACTGCCTTCTTCACCCCTAGAGAAAACTTATAGCTGCAGTAACTGACAAAATTTTTGACTATGGAAAATCTATTTACATTATAATTTGATGCTTCCATCTGCCATAAAAATAGCTAATCAGTAAGTATTTGTTGAGTTCATAAGAACTCAATGTGTACAAAGTACATATTCTGTATAAGTTATAACAGAAATAATACCAGGACTGGAATTTAATTGTTTGGTAATGATAATTTAGATCCAGATTGTGAGTTAGATTCTGATTCAGATTTAATATGCTCTAAATATTTTCAGAATATATGGTTATCAGCTTTTCATCTGAAAAGATGTCTTAATTCTTTACTTACCAAAAATCAGCACTTCACGTTATTAAAGAAATTAGTACAAAGTTAAGAATTGTTGTTAGTCATTCTAAACAAAGGAAATTTACATGAAGTTTTAAAACCCACATGTTTTATTAATAGGTAGACAGATAACAGGATTTTTAAGAGCTGAGACATCAAATTACTGGGTTCACACTCTGGCTCTGACACTTGCTAGTGAGGATTAAATAATATAATTCTAAATTACTTAGTTCAGAACCCAACAGTTAACTACTTAACTGATGTTATAGGCATTTATGACCTATAAAAGGAGTAGGTAATGACTGTTTTTTCCAAGCATTCCCAAAAAACTGCCAATTGATTACTTGAATTATCTGGAGAATGTAGATTACCTCAGCTTGTTTTACTCATTCTGCACAATGGTCCTTAAATTGGTAGAGTGGATTTTTAACTCGTCTTTTTGTTTCTCTGGTATTTGGGCATTTAGGGTATTTGGATTTCACTTAAGTTTCAATCCTGTCTGACATTTCAGATGGCAGTAGAAGGAAAACACAGTACCCCTTTGTTTATGCACCAGGCATGAGGCTTGGCACTGTCACGCAAGTAACTTAATCCTGGTAGTCATGGTGCAAGGTAGGTTTCATCCTCATTTCTACACGTAAGAAAGCCACATGTGAGGAGAGGCGTATGCATCTTGTTCAGCGTTTCTTGACTGATGAGGGGAAGACTCGGAACCCAGTGCTCCAGGACACCATGGTTCTCTTTATCCCTGTTCTTCTTTCACAATGGCCGTGGCTTAGATTTTTTGGAAGAAGGTCGGGTAGTTATTATATCGTATTTCTTTCCCCACGTGAGAATCTCGTTTAAATGCCACAACCACTCAGTTGGGAGTGTGTGTTAGACCAAAAAATTTAATGTGTTTGTAGGAGAGTATTTGAAGCTAATACATGAGGATTTTGTATACCAACAAATACCTTTAAACTCTGGACTTCCAGTGCTACTATCTCTAAAATGGAATTGAACACATAATCAAATCTCTTCTGAGAGTATTTGTTTCTTATAAAGTTAAAAAGCAAAATGGATGGAGATTGTCTTTAAAACAATTTAAAGTTGTTAAATATTTGTACTCATTCCCATCAGATACCAGATAAATGACGCATTGTTCTATTTAAAAATTATTTTTTGTTTTCTCTGGTTTTATCAGGTTTAAAAATTAATATCTGTGAGACATATATTCATTATTAAAAGTCACAGGTGCCACAGATAATACTTCAATAAATTGATGCTGGAGATTGTTAGGAAAATTAAATGAATCACAGCAAATAATGGTAGAGAAAGGGATGAAGCCAAGATTATGGATTTAATTATTGAAAGAGTGCATATTTTTAGGTTAATTGGTGTTTCTGTTACTAAAGGTCTTACACAGTGTTTTAGACAAACCAAAGTAAAACATTAATTTCTATGAATGTGAGTTACATACTTCAAGCATGGGAAAAATACTAATACTTAACTGATAGAACGTGGTTTGGGATTTAAAAGGTGGGTTCATGTAGGGCAGTGATACTGAAAATGATACGCTAGTAGGACTTTCATGTGATAGAGGAGAGTGCTGGCTGAGGTAAAACTCATTTGCATGGTCCTGGCAGGCACCTCATATCGTCACTTTGACAAGAAGTTCCAGCCTGGAGACTGTGGACCTCTCCACAAATAGCTCTTCCTAAATCTGTGTTCTTAGTCACAGGAGAGTGGTAGAGTATTCGTGGCCCAGGGCAGAGTTACAACTAACTCTGAGCCAACCAACTCCGAGTTACAACCAACCAGAGAAATGTATCCAGATGAGTAGGTTCATCTGTTCATGTATTCTTACACCAGACAGTAAGTAACATCTACTTTGAGCACATCTGGAAAAACACATCATTAAAACCAAATTCAGAGGAAAATATAAATGATCATTTAAAACCAGTATGAAGTTTGAAAGTAGGTTTTGAAAGATGAATTCTATCAGTCATGCAAATGTAAATCTATGGTAAGGATGATAAACAAAACATATTAAAAAGTAATTTGTGTGAAATTTAGAATTGCCTGGGTTTTATCTTTGTTTTTTATCTGGAAGAGTCAGTAATCCTAATGGTTGTGGGTTGTTCTAAGTGTTTCTAGGTTTTCTGATCTGCAGATAAGTCAGTTTTCCCTTGAGATCTCTCACATCCCATACCTCTCCAAAAATTATATTGCAACACATTTTTAAAAGTTTGTGTTATTAAAATTTATCCAAAAAAAATCTTAGTTTGCCCCTTAATTGCTTGGTTTATAGTAGGGGCTCTTAATACATAGTTTTGAATGAATAGAGCCATTCAAATGGAGACTCTTAAAAATGATAGAAATTTCTGTCTAGGCAGACACTTTAACCTCTGAGCCACCAGGGAAGCCCATATATAGGTAGGTGTAGTTTTTTAGAAATACTTTTAAAAAGAGCTTTAGAGATGGTGTATTTGAGGAATGATAGTGTTGTAGATTATAATTACAACTTATTCCATATATGCCTGTTTAAAAACATGAACTGAAAGATTATCCATTGTAACTCGTTGATTGGTCACTTGTCCTATGTGCCAGACCTATGTTTTAAGTACCACATAGGATATTACCTCATTTGGTCATTACAGTAACCCTGTGAGGTGAGTTTTACAGTGATCCTCATTTTGCAGATAAGAAACCAAGGCACAGAAAGGTTAGGCGACTTGCCTAGGGTCATATTTTTGTTAACTCTTTTTTTTTTTGAAGTATAGTTGATTTACAATGTTGTGTTACTTCTAGGTATACAGCAAAGTGATTCAGTATATATATATGTATGTGTGTGTATATATATATGTATATATATATACACATATAGAGAATACTATTCTCTACTCCTTAGAACATGCTTTCAAACTCTGTGTATTAGTACATTTTACTTTCCTAGAATGTAAAGCAAGAGTTTTATAGCAGTGCCTGATCAGAAGAATGTAGTGTGGTCTTCAGGTAGAAATAAGCTTATATAATTTTGAAATGTCTTTCAAGCAGCAGTAATAATGATTTTTCTAACAGAAAAACACATATCTGTATTATTTTTAGTTTTTTAAAGCTTATTAGGGTGAAATTATTTTATTTCTAAGAGAAAAAAAACCTATTGCTAGCACCATGTACTAAGATCCTATGTATCAGGCCTTTGTTAATGCTGATTATTTTAAGCGAACACTGACTTTTTTCAAGTGCTGAGACAAATAAGGAATTATTTGATTTAGAGCAAGGATAATAGTAGTACTGTAAAGCAGGGTACTTTCTTCACATGATGTAGGTACTCATTTTTGTAAAGTTTTTCTTTTTGACAGTAACTATAGTAATTTTAACCAATTTCACTATATTATCTTTTGTTATGCAAAAGATATGCACAGAAAATTTTCTTTTAGTGATTAAAAAAAATTTTACATTTATAAAAAAATTGGATAAAAGATGGTCTTTTGGTGATAAACACATGTGACTTTTACGTGAATGTCTTTGAGTTTTCTATTTTCCTTAAACAAAACAAGATAATTATATAGCTTCATCTCAGATGACCATCATTTGGAGACATGTTTATAGCAACGAAGTTGAATTGTCTGTTCGATACTGTGTGTGTGTGTGTGTGTGTGTGTGTGTGTGTGTGTGTGTGTGTGTTCTTAATCCTATTTGTAGTATGAGGAACGATAAATAGAAACATCTCTGTATGCAAGATGATACATTTAAATGGAAAACTTCAAAATCTATGAAAATACGTGACAAATCTAGGTTTGACAATTCAGTATGATCTGTTGCCACAGGATAGTTTTTAAATTGTTTTAAAGCAGTTACAAGAAGGTTAGTAGCAAACTGAGGAAAGCTGGTTTGTTGGCAGCCTCCTGCCCCTCCCCAACCCCAGCTCCCTCCAATAGCCTCTGTGCCATTCCCTATCTTGGCTTATAGAAACCAAGAAAGTTTGCCCTTATGTAAAGAAAATCTCTTGTTAAAAATGACTGTGTTACAGATAAGGATTACTTACTTTAAGGAAAATCAAGCAGGAGAGTGTGACCTGTCACTAGCAAACAGTGTCTACAGCTAGCCCAGCATTCTGATTTGTTGATGGCATGGATTCCTTGAGATGTTGAATAGCAAGTGTTTCAAACCTTTACCCCTCGTTAGGCAAAACTTTTAAACTTTTTAATATTTACTTCATTGCTGGCATTCCCCTGGAGGTGAGGTATGGCAGCTATTTGAAGAATGTGTGTGTAAATGTATCTTTGTGTTTGAAAACAAAGAGCCACACTGAAATTACAAAGTGATTAAAATAGAATTTAGTAACCCAAACTGGAATCTGGCTGGACATGAGGGATTATGATTCTCCCTACACTTTGACAATATCTTACTCTTTACCAAAGTGCAGGCGATCACAATCGGCCGATGATGCATAAACTCAGAGCAGTGAGAAACAGGAAAATCGAGTGTTAGTCCAAATGTTTACATAGAGTGTTAAATAAAAACTACTAAGGTAAGAAGTTCAATACTTTACATAGGTAGTAAACTATGCATATTATTTTATTTGTAACCCCATGTGTTGAGATGGGACACTATTAAAGTAACAATCACTTAAAAAGCAACAACCAACAAACGAGTATTCAATTTGGTAGGTAAACTGAATAATTAAAATCAAATGGAAGCAATGCCTAAAGTAACTTAAGATAATTCACAATAAAAACCATTAGTTCAGGCTTTACTTATTGGAAATATAATTCAACATAGGCTAAACTAAAATGTACCTTTAGAGATTGAATAAGGATATAAGCAAAATATTAAATAAGATGTCAGGAAGTCCCTGAAACTATGTTTAAGGACTTAAAACTGATTACTTACATGCAAAAAAACTAAGTTTGAATTCATTCATACATGATCTTATTCAAAGCACTGTATTTTCATTCACTAGCAAATTCATGTCAGTAAGATATTTTTGAAGTATTTTATTTTCCAGATATTTCACTATGTTGTTCCAGTGATTAGCCTGAATTTCTGTGGAAACCTAAGTTTTAAATGAAGACATGCTTCTGAAAATAAGGCAACTTTCCTATAATCTTGTTTATAAACAGAACAAAAGAAATCTTTGGTTTTAGTTAAAGTGGCTGAAAGGGTTTTGCAAAAAAAAAAAAAAAGAGAGAGATACTAAAGAACCAAAGCAATGAAAAGGCTCTTCATAAGCAATGGGAAACTCCAAACCCCATCAAGGTCAGTAGAGTACCTAAGGCACCTCAGGTTCAGATGATACAATCATCTTTGCTTAGAGTTCTAGTAATCTATATACAGGATTTTTACCATCTTAATTAAGAACATGAAGCTGAAAAGGTAATGTCCAACAGTGATTACTGTAAGAAAGAAGAAAATCATAGCAGTTGATAGGAAGAGATATTAGAATCCATATTTAAAAGATGAGAAAAATGAGGCCCAATAAAGAAACAGAGATGACACTAGGGTTTGTGTTTCTAGATTCCTAGTCCATTTCTCTTAGGGCAGGGCAAATTCTAGATTTTAACTTTATTGGCTAGGAAACCAAGTGTGAAGAGTTTCAGATATGTCAACTGAGGAAGAAAAAAATTCCCATCAAATCCCAAAGGCAAGCTGGAAATAAATATATAATACTTTACTGTCTTAATTCCTTTATATCATGTGTTGGACAACTTGGCTAATGTAGTAATTGAGTTATACAATTCTTTCAGTTCTATCTAAAAATAGCAGACCAATATTAAATGAGAAAGTTACATCAGATTCCATTTGAGCATACATAAGGCCATGATACTGAACACAAATCACCACTTCTTGGGAGAAAGAAGATATCCACTGTCCAGTTCAGGAGAGAAAGCTCCTGACCAGTTATCCAGTAGATTCTCCACTGTTCAATGGGGAAGATGATGCTTATATTTTTAAAAAAAACCTCTACAAAGCTCACATACAAGACAATACATCCTAGATTTGTGACTGCTATGAGCATTTAAGGCTGTCATTTTCAAGTATAAAAGTTTAGTGTTCCATTACCCAATCTGCAATAGACATAGCTGTAAGCTCAAATCATGGAAATTAACAGCCTCACCAAAGACAGAAAGAAATCATAATTTAGGCAACAGCAAGTTTAAATGTAGGAAAGGATGGGGAAAAAAAATTATGTATTAGATTATGCTTCTCTGAACTGCATCAGTGGTTCACACTGAACCTTTGTCTAACACACTGTCTGTCGCATGGCATTTGGACTAAGGTACATCAACAGCAGACCAAACAAGGAAGCTTAATTAGGTAACAGAACTATCATTAAGATGGTTCACCTCTAACACAGTTATACGGCCTGTTTCCCTAGAGAAAAATTAGAAATGGCTCCAGTATACCAAATGAGCTTCACAGATAAACATGAAAAATATTTTTTTTAAAGCAGGACCTTTTACCTCGGGACCACCATACACTGCTCACGGATGATCAATAAATCAATGTTATTTACTTCTGGCTAGAGGTAATGTTGTGAAATGTAACATGACTGGAGAAAAATGGGTAATTGGAAGCCAGCACGTCATTTAACTTATACTCTAGATGTGTACGTTACGTTGTAGTTCTGTAACTTCTACTGTGGTTTCAATACCGATGTCTGAAAGGTGACATCAGTTTTATTATGAAAGCAGCTGCTTTGTTATAAATTCCACGTAACATGCTTGAATTCTAGGTCATTTGTCTTTACATGATTTAAAGTTTCTTGTGGTTTGGTCAGCATACACACTTTTTGTCTCATTTGATATACAAGCCAATGTGGAAATTTTCAAAAAAACTACCAACTAGTTCAGAGAGCTAAGTTGAGTCCAGGATTATGACAAAGTCTGACCCAAAGTTTTTAATCTGTAATCTCAGCATGTATCTCATGCAGTCTGGGGAGCATCATACTAAATCTACAATCGCCAGAAGCCTTGTTACAATTGAACGCACATTAACTAAAGTGTGTACATTTTTAGTGTTCATGATAAATGCAGTTATGACCTTATTACACTTTTGGCATTCTTTAAGAAAGCACGTTAAGCTTTAATATAGAAATATTTAGGTTACACTTGTGCTCAAGTAATAGTAAAACATTTGTTCTTTTTGATCTCATACATTCTCTCCTCAGGAATGGCCCATCTCCTGCACGCTTGGAGCAACCTTTGGCTACGTGGCTGGCCTTGTTATTTCACCACTCTGGATATACTGGAATAGAAAGAAACTCACATACAAGAACAATTAATCGGAGCAAAGGGAGAAGAGATTTCTTTGTGCAGATTCCATAAAGACTGTGCAGAAATGTATATGGTCTAGGCCAGGCAGTTCCACTTAACAGCACTGTTTTTTATGTAGTTACATGATGTGATTGTAGCTTTTTAAACTATGAAACCCCTGAGAGATTGTACCTTCTAGTTGAAATAAAGTATTTATAATAGATTGTGGCTTCAGATGCTGTTTGCTGCTTCTTGGACCTTTAAGAAACATTCTGAATGAACTTTTATAGAATTCTGAGGACAGGGTTGTTGTTTTTTTTTTTTTTTTCTTTTCAAGTTTTAAACTGCTTCATTATAAGAGGTCTGGGTACAGCTGTGGCATTTCATATGTTTTCCGAGAGAAATGTACAGTTTCCTTGGCCACTGAAGATGTTTCTCACGTAATCAAACAACAGTTTATACATCTTGATCCTATTCTTTTTTTTACTGTGTGTTTCTTTGGAGTTAAAATGGCTATGATAGCCTCATCGAAAACAGTCTTCAATCCCTTCTGTGTTAAAGCTGAACATTCCACATAGCAGCACGCACCTATCTGGGAAGGAGGAAAAAAAAAATCACAAATATATAAAATCTTTTTTACACAACTGGTACCACACAAACATACCATTATAAGGAAAATCATAAAATGCAAAAAGAATGAAATCATATTTATGATTCCCTAGAGATAGCTGTTAAAATATTGGTGTATATCCTTTTAGACTTTCTCTGAAAAAATTACTTCAATCATCAAATGTTTACTGGATACCTATTATATGCCTGGCAGTTTCTAGGTGCTGGGAATCATGTCTATGAACTGAGCAAAAGAGCAAAACCCCTGCTGTGTGATGTTTACATTTGCCTAAGTTCTACTGGGGGGGAACACATGAAGGAATATAGAGATGGTGGCACATGCTGCAGGTTAAAACTTGGAGGGAGAGGGTGCAGGTGACAGTGGTGGTGATGGTCAGTGAGAGCTGCTCAGCAAGGTAAAGTCTGAGCAGTGAGGGATACCTACTGGCAGGGTTTCCAGGCATACAGAGCCACAGACGCAAAGATCCCTGATGCAGGAACGTGCTTGGAACATTCAGGGGGCAGGACGGAAGCCAGCGTGGCAGGGGTAGTGGCAAGAGACGAGGTCAGTGAGGTAGCCTCAAGATAGTGACTTTGAGTAAGGACTTTGGCTTCTACTCTGAGAGGGGCCCCATCCATCCATCCATTGAAAACTTAGAGAGCACTGATTTGCCAAATCAGAGGAAGGAATTTGTTCCTTCCTACAAGGAACAAAATTAAGTCCCTATGCAACTCAATGAAAAGTATTTTAGAGGAAGAAGACCATGGATTAATTAAATATAGAGGTAGAAGTGGTTTGGAGAAAAATGGGGAAGGAGATAGGGAGTGGGGACAGGTCAGGCAAGATCTCACTGAGAGAGTGATATTGGAGCAGAGATCTAAAAGGAAGTGCCTTCCTAGTAGCTCAGCTGGTAAAGAATCCACCTGCAATGCAGGAGACACCAGTTCGATTCCTGGGTTGGAAAGATCCGCTTGAGAAGCGATAGGCTACCCACTCCAGTATTCTTGGGCTTCCCTGGTGGCTCAGCTGGTAAAGAATCCACCTGCAATGCAGGAGACTTGGGTTTGATCCCTGGATTGGGAAGATCCCCTGGAGAAGGGATAGGCTACCCACTCCAGTACTGTGGCCTGGAGAATTCCCTGGGATAGGGAGTGGGGACAGGTCAGGCAAGATCTCATTGAGAGGTGATATTGGATCAGATATCTAAAAGGAAAGGATGAACAGTGTCTACATCAGGAAGACTCCCAGGCAGAGGAAGCAGTGAAAGGGCAAAGGCCGGGAGGCAGAAAACGGGAAACAGCATGGAGGCCGTGTGCCTGGAGCACAATGAATGAGGCAGAGGTGGCTGGGCCTAGATGCCACAGTAGGGGTATCATTTATTCAGAGTCAGCTGGGGAGCCACTGAAGGATTCTGCACAGAGCAGTGAGCTAATGGAGCTTCTGTTTTTAAAGACTCATTGGCTGATGTGTGGAGAACAGGTTAACAGACAGAAGCAGAAAGGTGAGTGAGAAGCTGTTCCAGTTAATCCAGGCAGAGAGGGAAGGAGCCTGGTCCAGGTTGCCAAAGGAGGGGACAGTGAGGAACATACATATTCTGGATATATTCGAAAGCAAAAAAAACAGGTTTTGCTGAAGGGTTCACTGTATGGTATGAGAGGAAGAACAAGGTCAAGTGTGACTTCAAGGTTTTTAACCTGAGAAACTAGGAAGACAAGCCTGGAGGATAAAATTGGGAATTCTGTATTGGAAGTGTTAATTTTGAGATGCTTACCACCAGGATGGACTTGTTGGATGAAAAGTTGGACTACCAAGTCTAGAAGTCCAGGCTACAGATGGGAATTTGGGAAGCTCAGTAGTAGATTGTTCAAACCACAAAACTGATAGAAGCTCAACAGGCCTAAGGACTGAGTATGGATATAGAAGGAAAGCCATCCAAAGAAGCTGAGGGCTGATCCCTGGACTCTCCAACATTCAGAAACAGGGAGACGAGGAGAAGGAGAAGAGGTCAACGAGAGAGGAGAAAGCCCAAGAGAGGGCATTCAAGGAAGCCAAGTGAAAGTGTTTTAAGAAGGGACCAATTGTGCCAAATGCTGCTGACAGGTCTAAAAATGGGATCATAGTGTTTTGCAGTCATTTTTTCCCCTTAAACTATATAATAAGCATGAACACTGTAATAGGTATATTAGTATAAATTTTTAATAGGTGCAGGATTTTTTGTTTTTTTTTGCTGTTACAAACAATGCAGCAACTTTATGGCCATCTCTTTAAGCACATCCTATGTAATTTTTTTAGGATATACTCCTACCTATGGAATTGCTTGATCAAAAGCGTTCATGCCCTTGAGGCTTTTGCATGTTGTTGAGGCTGCTTTTACTCACTGACCAATAGAACAACAGAGTATCCGCTTCCTAGCCGCACTGTGTTAGTCGCTCAGTCATGTCCGACTCTGTGCGACCCCATGGACTGTAGCCCACCAGCCTCCCGTCCATGGAATTCTCTAGGCAAGAATACTGGAGTGGGCTGCCATTTCTTTCTCCAGGGGATCTTCCCAACCCAGGCACTGAGCCCCGGTCTCCCTCATTGCAGGCAGATTCTTTACCGTCTGAGCCACCAGGGAAGCCCTTGCCCTGCTGGGACAGTTTTTGCCAATTTTATAGATGGAAATTGAACTTACAGTTGACCACTAAGGGGTATGAACGTATTTCTTATCTTCTGTGGCAATCCACATTTTTTGAAGAATCTGAGTCCTTTTTCCTATTGGAGTGTATGAATATATATATATATATATNGTGACCCCATGGACTGTAGCCCACCAGGCTCCTCTGTCCATGGGATTCCCCAGGCAGGAATACTGGAGTGGGTTGCCATGCCCTCCTCCAAGGGATCTTCCCAACCTAGGGATTGAACCCGCATCCCTTTTATCTCCTGCATTGGCAGGTGGGTTCTTTACCACTAGCGCCACGTGGAAAGCACTATTTCCTGGAGTTCGCTCAAATTTATGTCCATCATGTCAGTGATACTGTCTAACCATCTCAGTCTCTGCTGCTACCTTCTCCTTTTGCCTTCAATCTTTTGACAGACATACAGTTTTAAACTGCTGCTTCACAGTCTACAGAAGACCTGCACCATCAATGGCTGTTTTAACATCTCTCCATCACAAAAGGCAGTGAATATCCTGTTTGCTTAGATTATTTCCTAGGACACAAAATTCTGCTTGCTTACATTCCAGGGAGTGAGCAGAATCAGGATTCCATTTTTGTCAGGGCTAGCCTCTCATCTGGTTTCAAGGAAATTTTATTTTTGGCCTAAGCTGCCACCCCTCTTAAATGATCCTTCACTACTAGAACTGCATGAATGTGGAACTAAAGGCGTATTAAAAATAACTTCCGCTTGGAATTTCAGTGGTAGTATTTCTCTCATAGGACTATTTTCCTTTCATGTCATCTTCTGACATTTTTCTTACTACAGTGTTACACTCATGCATATTATTATCTCAAACTCTTGACTTTGGAGTTAACCCTTCTGGTTTTTTGCANTCCTTCACTACTAGAACTGCATGAATGTGGAACTAAAGGCGTATTAAAAATAACTTCCGCTTGGAATTTCAGTGGTAGTATTTCTCTCATAGGACTATTTTCCTTTCATGTCATCTTCTGACATTTTTCTTACTACAGTGTTACACTCATGCATATTATTATCTCAAACTCTTGACTTTGGAGTTAACCCTTCTGGTTTTTTGCAATGCTTTCTAAGGGCACACGTGCAGTCTGGGGCCAAGGGTTTGAAAAATCTTTCAACACTCTCAGGTGTTGGCTTGGGACAAGATAGGAAATGCCACGCTCAGTCTTCTTGAACATTTGTTTTTAAAAGTGGAGGCTTCTAACTGGTATTGAAAGCAGAGCTCTAGTGTTAAGAAATTATTAATGATGAGCTCAAGTAGAATGGGTGTGAAACATGTTGGCACCCCAGTCAGTTACAAAAGGACTATTATTAAAAAAACATGTTTTAGAATCGGTTTGAGTCCATTCACATAGAACGGATAGCTAGGAGAGGGCTGCTGTAGAGGGCTAGGAGCTCAGCTCAGGGCCCTGTGATGACCTAGAAGGGTGGGAAGGGAGGTCCAAGGGGGAGGGGCTGTATGTATACACACAGCTGATTATTTTGTTGTACAGCAGAAACACAACACTGTAAAGCAACTCTACCCCAATAAAAATAAAAAAACTAGATAAGCAAAAATCAAACAAACAGACATCAGTTTGAGTGTTAAATAGTGCCATTTGTTGCATTAAGTACACTTTCTGTACTCTAATTTCAAACTGCATGCTAAGAAGGAGAATTAAAGGGACAGCATCTGATCTTAGCATTCTACCCAGCAGCTGTCCGTTCCTGAGCAAAC